>JAPKLY010000258.1:598511-662900 GCA_026898435.1 Prunella vulgaris
TTGCCTCGCCATCTCTGAGTTGGACGAGCAAGGTGGCGAGCAGCCTGACGAGCAGCCTGGCGAGCAACTTGGACTTGGCCACGTAGGCTTGTTGCCTCGCCATCTCTGAGTTGGACGAGTAAGGTTGCGAGCAGCCTGACGAGAAACTTGGACTTGGCCACGTGGGCTTGTTGCCTCGCCATCTCTAAGTTGGACGAGCAAGGTGGCGAGCAGCCTGGCGAGCAACTTGGACTTGGTTTAAATTCCTTTTATCAACAAACTCAAATCAATTAAAAAATTGATAGAACTCACATATGTCATAAGAGGTTTTTTGACACCATGAATATGTCATAAGATACAGATAATAAACGAAGAACATGAAAGACACTCTGGCATTATTAGACTCCAAACAAACATTTACAACACACTGCAAAGTATTGGTGAAGGCAATATATCATTAAAGAAATAGATTAAATGTAGGGCAATAAAGTTACATTTGAAGCTTCAATATATTGGAAAATTATCAATTTAGAACCAATACTTATAGCAGAATTACGTATACAAAATACTTAAACAAGCACAACCCCTACATGTATCCATAAGCAAAACGTGATAATCTTTAATCATCTTGACTCGAGACAGAGTTCTATAATCTTCCAATATCAGCATAAATAAAATGATACAGTTTTCAAAATTTCTAGCTCAAATAGTAAAGGACAATAAAGAAATCCTTCAGAAGAAAACACACAGCTTTAGACGAACAGCCCCTTTTGGGACAGAGGGTTAGCGCAGAGGGGGGAAGGGTTTTCGATGGGCGGCATAGGCGACGGGAGAGAGGGGGAAAGGTTTCCGATGGGTTGCCCACACTTGCAAAAAATAACTTTGAAACCCTAATAAAATATAATTAGATTCAATTATACCTTCAGTTGACAGTGTGGCCGTGAACGGAAGGGGGTGCGTCGCGTGTGGCAGCGCGGAGGTGAGGCTGCGACTGTGTTTGATGTAGCGCACAGGGGTGGCCGGCGCCTGCGTTGGAGGAGGTGGCGGTTGAGGTGGAGGAGACAGCGATGCCTGCGCCGCTGAAAATCCGTGGTAATGATTGAGGAATAGAACAAGACTAGGGTTTATTTGTATTTTGTTTGGGCTGATCCTTTTTCATATGTTTTTTTTTTTTTTTGTTTATATTTTGTTTGGGCCTAGATAACTCAAATGTGTGTTGGGCCAAAATTTGGGCTTTAAACTTAACATTATATGAATATTTTGGATCATATATTTTATGATATTATATTATATATATATTAATATTATATATAATAAATATTTAATCGAATATTTAATCGAATAGTAGTGAATATCGAATCGAATATCATGAATTTTTATTTGTATTTGATTATTAATCGAATCGAATATTTTTATTCGAATTCGAATCACAAAATTACGAATACGAATATCAAAATTCGAATACGAATACCGAACCGAACCAAAATTATTTGATTCTTTTGCAACCCTAGCCTGTACTGCGCACGCCCCTCCTCTCAACCCACTCCTTACAAACCATTGCTATAGTTAAATTTTTTTAGTTATTATATTAATTAAAAATATAATTAATATTATATTATACATAAATATTTATATATATATATATAATAACACACATTTAATCTTACAATAACACATAATTGCTCTAATAGAAACACACATTTATCTCCCAATTTATGTTACAATATGGACAAATGTGTGTTACTATAAGGACAAAATATATTTTTATGAGAATAAATATGTGTTTCATAATTTATTTATCATCCATTTAAATGTAGGTACATTGTTTCATGTAATGCATATGTTATTATATGAAAAAAATAATTATTTATATAAAAATAAATATTATTTGTGAATAATTAATATTTGTTCATATAGTAACACACATTTTGCTCTTGCATTGTGTGAAAAATTATTTATTCTATAAAAATAAATGAATATATGTAAAATAACAGCAGTTTATAAGATAGTAACACACATTTGCTCTAATAGTAACACACATTTGTCTCCCTTTTTGTGTTACTATATGAGCAAATATATGTTACTATAGGGCAAAATATATTTTTATCAAAATGAATATGTGTTCCTTAATTTATTCATCATCCCTTTAAATCTAGTTATATTGTTTCATGTAATACATATGTTATTATATGAAAAAAATAATTATTTATATAAAATAAATAAATATTTGTAAATAATCAACATTTGTTCTTATAGTAACACACATTATGTGAAAAATTATTTATTCTATAAAAATAAATGAATATATGTAAAATAACAACATTTTATAAGATAGTAACACACATTTGCTCTAATAGTAATACATATTTGCTCTCTAATTTATGTTACTATATAGGCAAATGTGTGTTACTATATGAGAAAAATATGTTTTTATGATAAATAATATGTGTTTCTTAATTTATTCACCATCCCTTAAAATCTAAGTATATTGTTTCATGTAATACATATGTTATTATATTAAAAAATAATTATTTCTATAAAAATAAATAAATATTTGTGAATAATCAATATTTATTCTTAAAGTAACACACATTTTTTCTTTTGCATTATGTGAAAAATTATTTATTCTATAAAAACAAATTAATATGTGTATAATAACAATATTTTATAAGATAGTAACACACATATGTTCTAATAGTAACATATATTTGATCTCCTATTTGTGTTATTATATAGGTAAATATGTGTTACTATATGTATAAATGTGTGTTATTATACTAACATAAATTGAGAATAAGTTTTTAAATTTATTATATAATATTATTCAATTTATTTTTAAATTTATAATAAATAATTGGGTTGGGCTTGAGTATCATGTGTTTGGCAGTGTGTGGAGGGTATTTCGTAGGAATTGGGCTTGGGGGTGGGTGGGTGGTGGTTGAGGCGCAGGCGTTTTTCTGGAATGGGAGAATGAGCGCGCATGAGTATTAATTCTTTTTAATTTATTTTTGAAAATTTCTACTGTAAAAATTTCTATATAAGTTTTGTCTTTATATAAATCTCATGACACACTCCTTCTTACTTTATTATTATGATTAATAAGTTTATGTTGTTTTGCTTGACCATATATTAAATTAAAGCACGACTCAATATAATGGTGATATTTTTTAAAATAAATTTAACTTTTTTTTATATTTGTCAATAAATTCTCACTTTTAAATTAAAAAGTATCAGAAACTTTCATCTTTAAAATATCCTTAAGTTTACACAAAATATCATATATATATATAAGTCTATTGATTTTATAATACATATATTTATTTATTTTAAATATAAATAATATGAGATTACTCTTCAAATTCAAATTTATTCTTTAACATTATAAATTTTTGTGCATTTTCTTATGTGAAAGTTATCTTAGAAATAGTGGGACTAATATTTATTTAACATCAGTTGATATATATTATTATATAAATTTAAAGATTCAAAGAAGAAATAAACAAAGATCTATAATAATATCCTAATAATATCTTGTAATTAATGATATGTCTCACGAACTTATGAGAATAATAGTAAAAGTAACAGATTACACCATTTTAATTATTAGATTGGTTAAAAAGTTAACTGAATTTTTCCCATTTATTTATTTTCATTTGATTTCAATATATATATATATTATATAATAATACATTAAAAAATAAAGATAAATAAAAATAAATCACATTCAAATTCGATAGTGGATTAGATTTTAATTATAGTCATAGTACGGCTACAAATTATAAATTCAAATGGTAATTGAATTGTATAGATTAAGCATTTTTCAAATAAATAAATAACTACATAAAAAATATAAAAGATATAATTAAAATATAAAATTCAATGTCTCATTATCTCATACCCCAAGAATTCAATCCCTGAATCAGTATGCAGAGAATGATTAATTACACATAAACATCTGTGCAAAAAAATGGAAGATGGTCTACAAATACATATTCAACAATCCAAGAACCCTATAACAAATGCAAATAAATCCCAACTAAAATTTTATGAATTTCTACCTAACAAAAAACAGATTCAAAAACTAAAAATAAAAAATTATTTTCCTCATATTGATGGATCAAATACCATCACTTCAAAGAAAACTTGAACTCTTTTTTTATCTTTCGATGAACTCAAAATCATCACACTTGTATCCAAAAAAAAAAAATCAATTATCAAATCAAATATTGAAAAAATCCATCAATCATCACACTTGTGCTCTACGATAGTCGGTACATGTCATTTGACTAAGACTAAATCATTACTCAGAACTTCAAAAAATGCAAAGAATAACATGACAGATTCATAGCACTTACCAAGCAGCTTTATACTCCCTCCGTCCACGATAATTAGTCTATCTTAGTTGTGCACAATTATTAAAAAAAATTGATGTTGATGTGTAAAAATGAGTGTATTAGTATAAAAAAGTGTTAATTATTAATAAAGTATTTGATGTGATGTGTAAAAGTGAGTATATGTGTATAAAAAAATAAAAATAATAATTAAAAATTTTCCATTTTGGGTAGATAGACTATTTATTGTGAATGACTATTTAAAGCAACGTAGACTAATTTTCATGGACGGATGGAGTATTTGTTTTCCATCTACTTCTTTGTAACTAAATCTACAAAATAGACAAATGAAATAATTAGTTCCCTTCCCAGATATATTATACACTTTTTTTTTTCAAATAATTTTTTTTAAAAAAAAGATTCTTCTCTCTCACTCTCTTAATCCTCTGCCCCTCTGCGACTCCCGCACCAAAATTCCAATCACCATGGCGTCGGATCAACAACCCAAAAGAAAAGATAGTCAATAAAAAAACAAACACCAATACTCAGGAGAGTGAGGTCAATTATTGTTCCCAAAATAATTTTCTTAAAGGTTGGTTTTTCAATTTTCTAAAAAATTCCAATTTTGCCAAATCTTTCTTTCAACTCTTAAGTTTTCTGGAAGTTTCTTTGTAACTTTAGCAAAAAAAGAAAAACCTTACGCACACAGAGGCTTGGATCTTTTGGCATGAATCCTACTAATTTTCCATCAAATCAAAAGGAAAAAACACATTGGTCTTAAAAAAAAAATCTAACTCAAAATTTTAATTGGTGATGGTGGGAGTTGGCTCCGACGCGTTGAAGCACTCGCCTACGGATTGTGGTTTGCGGGCGGCACATTAATTTTTTTCATGATTGAATCTACCGCCGATCGATCGTCAGCTTCGACTCTTAGGATCTGATGGAATACTGCCGGGGAAAGTGAGGGGCAGGGAGAGTGAGAGGCGACGCATATAGAGAGTCGGAGAGAGGGGGAGAGATGGGCCTTTCTAAGAGAGAAGAGGAAGAGGATTTGAAATTAAAAAAAATGAAAACAATTCCGCTCAAGAGAGAGGAAAAAAGAGAGAGTGGCGATAGGAAAGATGAGACAGAGTCATAGACGTGTGAGGAGAGATGTATTCTTCAATAATCACGCGATTAGATAGAGCGTAAAAGCCGCGGTTGCATGACAGAGAGAGTACTATCAACGTCCACAGCAGAAAGCTCTCGAAATTTGATAGCAACTGCTGCTTTTATATATGTATAGATTGTGGCAAAAATCTGTTTTCAATTTCCTTGATCAAACAAAAGAGGTTGACTATTCCACGTGGACTTTCTTCTTTTTCCAATTGGTTCATGTAAAATATAGGTATAAAGTGCTTCAATAATCTCAATTTACCTACAAAAATAGTAAATAATACTCATATTGACAATTGACCTCAAATTAATCAAATTAGGCATAAAAATACAAGAAATCCTATCACTCATACGGAAAGGCGCGCTAATTATTCAAATTTCAAAAAACATTGCAACTAGGTCCCTGAAGTTTATCTTTTTTGCTCCTTCTTTATTCACAACATATAAATATCATTTCCCACATATCTCTTCTCTTCTTCTTCCTCACGCGATTTTCCCTTCTGCAACTTCTAGCGACCCATCTTTCTCAAAATTTTCCGGCGATTTCTTAGTCCTTTTATTCCCAAGATCAATTTGAAGTTTTGTTGAAGGTAGTTATTCTTTTTAATCTGCTCTCATATCTTCATTTATTTTGACCATTTAATCCCTACAAATTGCACTTCTTTTATCTTATCTTTGGGGTTTTTCTATTTCTTTGATTCTGCCGGATTTTCATTGGGGTTTTTCCGCCGGAGTTTAGGCGACGGACTACCAACTCATAGTTACACCATTAGAGAACGATTTTCCCGCCCCTCTCACTTCTAAAAGATGTCTTCTTCTTCGAGTTGCACGATTTCCAATCGGAATCTGGGTAAAAGGCCCATGGATGAAGGTGGGCCAATTGTCGGCCTTTTGTCAGTTCACCTAGCGAAATCGGATCCCGAGGTCACCTCTATCGTTCGCTCAGTGGAAGAGGAGACCGCCGAGCATTCAGACGAGTAAGCTGTCGAGCAACCCTCTGCTCGCACGGATGAGGCCAACCAAGTTCCCATCGAGATTGTGTCCAGCAGTGAGGAGGAGGAGTCAATCCTGGATAGGCTTGAGTCCGTAGGTTTCCCGCAACCCAATATGGTGGAGACAGCCATCCCTGAAGGTGTCGAGTAGGAGTTTGATTGGGACGTGTACTACGAGCGTTATGCGAGAAGCTTTCCTGTGCCTCCTCGCCAATTTAGAGAGTCCAAAGGGGCCACGAATTTTAAGGCGAACAACATAGAGAGCACAATTGACGAGGGCTATCTTGATGGGATCCAGAGGGACTACCACATCCCTTGTGAAGTCATGATGTATGCGCCTTAAGAAAACGAAAGAGTTGATCGCCCCCTACAGGTTTGACGGGGATCAACATGCATACCTTAGCCGCCTATGTTACACTTCCACTTCACCCCTTTGTTGGTCATTTCCTGGAGGAGACCAACTTGGCCATTACTCAACTCACCCCCAACGCCTGGAGTAGCTTGTTGGCGTTCTTCACAGTGTTCGCCCTTGAGAGGTACAAGGATCATCTCACTCCGGCCGAAGTGAATTATGCCCTCTTCGTTAGCAAGTGTACGGAGGAGGGTAACAGATATTACTATCTCAAGGCGACGACGGATCTAAAAGTCCTTGAGGGGGTGCCCAACAAGGTGAAGAATTGGAAGAGCCAGTTTTTCTTCATATGGGGTGATTGGCGAGCACCAAACAATAATGAAGGGCGTGAGGGACACATCATGTCCCCTACTGAATTTGGCGAGTTGCAGCGTAGGACTTTGGTTTGCAGACTGGTGGAGTACTATCATATTTTGCTAAAATTTTGAACTCTTTATTGCAGGTATGCCCCCTCAATGTTGGAAGAAAACTAGCATTTCTGAGGAGTTTAAGTACACGAGCATGTTGGTTTGCCTCCGGAACAAGAAGGAGAGGACACTCGAGTATTTGAGTAAACCCAGCTGCAGGATCGCATCAGGTTTACTCACCACTCCCCATCACCTGCGAGCTCAAGTTGGTCGCCCCACTGGTAGGACATATTTGAAACTTAGACTTCAATTCTTTTCAGAGAATAATTCTAACTCCCAACTGGTCGCCGTATTACTTATAGCTGAGAAGGTTACGATTGCCATCCCGCCATCCTTTGAAGCCTTAAACCACAAAATCCGGATGGTGCGTACGTAGAAGGACCCTCCATCAGTTGTGCTGGCGGCTCCAGCGAAGAAAAGGGCGAGCACTTCTGCTTCCCCCTATAAGGGCACCACGCCCCGAGAGGGCCGATCGACAAGCCCCCAGCTCCTCGCCTGGTGGTGCTGGTCGCCATCTACTACGCAGCGACGGCTCACAGTTTGATCGCGAAGGCAATGCCCCCTCGAAGAGCGCGCGTGTCTCGCGGGGATCCGGCTCCAGACACTCTGGACGAGCAGGCCCCCTGAACCGGCTAGTCCTCACTCTGCTAGTACTTCTACCTTGCCACCCCCAATCTGTTCCATCGGCCAGCTAATAGATGTCACACATCTGAGTTGGGACTCTACTTGGGCTACAGAGTAAGAATGCCTTTAATTTGCATTTTGTCATCTTATTTAAATGGAGAATTTCCTAAGTTTTTCTTGCTTGTCTTGTAGGTATGACCCTGCTCGCTACTCTACTCGGTGCAAGACTGTGCACCAGTTCGCGCTTGCTTGTCCACCGAGCACCCTGGGCGAGCTTCAGGGACCAATCAGGAGAGCAACTGAATTTGTTGCCCGCCACTAGACTCAAGCCCAGGAGGCCAACATTCAACGCCAGGCGGTGGCAGACAACTTACGCGTTGTGATGCATTACTCGAGTGGTGTTCTCATCATCGCCCAACGCTCCTTAGAGCAAGTCCTTTCTTTGGAGAAGTTCAACGCCACTCTGGGTAATGCGGCAATCAAGGGCGGCGAATAGAAAGAGTAGATGAAGAAAAAGATAGCCGATATTGAGGCTAAGGCCAAGGCTTCTCTAAAGGGCAAGAGGGCATCTATTGGAAGCGCCGAGAATGCGAAGGGGAGGCTAGGGCCCAGGTCGAGGAAGGGCGAGCAGCCCAAGAGAAGGCAGCTGTCACGCCCCACTTTTCAACAAGTACAATTTTGTGTAAATAAAAAGAAGATTCTTAATTTAGGGCATGAACTAATTTTCTTTAATAAAATTTAAAGTACTGAATTTAATATTAGAGCTTAATTAAGTTTTAAAGGAATAAAATTGAAAATTTGAAGCGAATCTAACAATAAAATATAGAGGACCAGAAATGAAAATTTCAAATGAACGAAGTTCACTATTACAATGTTTAAAAGGAGCAACAATTGAACCTTGTTGCCATTCAAAAGTTACTGGACCAAAACTAAAATATAATTTCTAGCATGGATAATTAAATTTATCATGCAAAATCAAATATTTGTCATAAGAAAAAGATTAAGTAAAACAAATACATTAATCAGAGTTACCCTAATAACCTGCACAAACTTTTCGTCTACAAAAAGACAAGTAGACCTTCTCAAACAATTTACATTAACATATAACTAATATATACGTTACAACCACACAAAAATGTTTCTTTGTTTTTTTTTTCGGAAACCTCATATCTACCTCACATATATGTTTACACACACCTTCATGTACATAGAGATTTACACTATATTTTATTTTAAATTGAATTGAACATATCCTACGTAATTATTTTTATTCCTATTATTATTTTTAACAAAACATTATCGAGGCTATTTCATCCAACAAAAGAGATCAATAAAATATTTGAAAACATAATTCAAACATTCACTTCCACATAGATATTACTGAAATAAATATTAATATTATTAATAACATTTCCCCGAAGAGACATTATCTTAACATCTGAGCACAATAAAATAAAAAAAAATGGCATTCCTTCCTTATGAAAAATATTAATTTCAAGTAAACTTGGCGATCACACCACCGTCCCAAATCCACAACCTTTCAATTTTGACGATCTAAAAATAATTTTTAATAAAAGGGGTGAGCAACACAACAAGCTCAGTGGGGAAATCCTTTGTCACAGTTAAAGATGACATATAAGTAAATTTATCAACTCACAAACATGCATACTCTTTTACTTGTACTTGTTCCATGGCTTTACATGGATGCGTCGGCTATACCAACGATGCACCGGCAGACCGGCATGCGTGGTTTCCCACGAAAAACATGCGTTAACGAATGGCTATAGAAGCCACAACATGCGTCAACGAATTTTATAAAACATATCATATGATGCAGCAAGTAATAAAATCACTCACATGAAACATTTAAAAGTAACAAAGCATAAAATAAACCTCACCTTTGATTTGTTGAGTAATTTGTAAATGCATGTGTACGTACGACGAACGACGCCTAGTTCTCGATCCTTAATTTGCTTATTCCAAACACTCCTTCTTGTTATTCTTACTGGGCGAAATGACAAAGCTATTTTTTTTACTCTATCATCTTATACCAACAGCTGTTACCTCTCCTTTATTTTTTTATATAACACCCTAAACCACTCTCTGCCCAAGAGCACCAAGGAACTCTTTAATGCCTTAATAAATAAAATGAGTCGGTTGCAAAAATAATTCCACACATTAATTCCCTTTGTTAACCGTTATCACCCAATTATTATTCAAATGAATTTTTAATTGGCTTTAACTCTTCATAAATCAAAACGGAAGACGAAGAAATGGCCAGGATCCTATATATTCTCATAATTGTCGAGAGTAAAAATAATGGTCAAGACAAAATAATAACTCTTATATTTCTTCTTCTGTTAGTAGCCAAGGTAATCCCCACATAAAACCCTTCATTATCCTCAAGACTTAGTTTAGGTCTTAATTCTAAATCCTTAAAGTAATAATTCGAATTCTTATTCAAAAAGTCCACAAATTTAATTCTAAATCTTAATTCCTAATTAAAAGAATCAAGGAAATAAAATTGGAATTAAAACTCTTGCTAAAATACTATAATTTATTTAATCCGGGTATTACAGCAGCAAAACTGGATGAAGAACTCCAGGCTGCTCGCACTATGCTCGCCGAGCTGAAGGATGAGCATACTGATTGCTCCTCTGCCGCTGCTGTCGACGAGATGCGTGCTGAGTCCTCCGACTTTGGCTTCGTGTGTGCCTTCGCGGAGAATCTCTGAGCCTTCCACTATGCCGTCGAGCATAATGAAGACCCTTGGGAGGCTTTAAAGAAGGAGTTTAGGGAGCTCGTCACTTCTCATCCCCCCAAGGATGGACTCGTGGTCAACGTGGGGGATTTGGCTGATGGGGGTAGACCTGAGTATGTTTTATGATTAGCGTTTAAGTATGCATGTATTTTACCTATTTTGTGTATTATTTTGTGTACTATAATGTATTGTTTAGCGTATTTATATATAATTTCACACTTTCTAATTAGTTATAAGTATTTATGTTTTCTATTTAAATAAGAAACATATGTATAATTCAACCTAACCATTATTTCTATTGTATATTGTTGAGGTCTTAAGTGGAGTTATATTTATCCAAATTTTATGATATTGAACACCTAAGACAATATACTAAATACTTAAGACACTTTAGTGATCCAATTTTACATGTTTGGATTGTATTTGTACTCAAAAGTGAAGACTCCAATTCTGTCCAATGTTTGGACTCAAAACACATTTCCGTATTTGCACAATATCTGGACCCTCACTAAACCAATTGAACCAATTCCAGTTGTATTTGATCACTAATTCGTTGCTCTACAACTTGTCTTCAGGCTCAAGTGTCAAAAGTTCCGGCTTCAATGGTCAAAATGACAATCAATGCAGGGCTTCAGAATTCCGCCATCTCAGTACACATGTTGGGAAATAATTCACCATAATTCACACAAAAGTCCAATTTACACAAGACCAAATCCATTGGTTAGCCAAGAAATTCATCAAGACACAGTAGAAATATTAAAGGCGTTGATTTTGTTCAAGCTGAGATATCTGCTTTTCAATAGACAACCATAAATTCGCGGAGAAAAACAATCCAGTTTTACCAACTCCACTATTATGGTCATAACTCACAATCTAGAGATCCAATTTTGGAGATCTTAGACTCCTTGGAAACCTAATCCAACGGCCTACAACTTTCATTCAGAAGTCAAGATGAAATTCAGACAGCAAGGGCAATTAAATTACTGATGTTTACAGGCCACGTGAATTGGTTGCTAAAGTCTCCATGATTCACTATTTGGAGGCCTATATAAAGAGCCCTTTAGCAACCCTTGAAGGCATCCCATTTTCCTTGTAATCCTTCTATCTTAGTCTAGTATCTCTCTTAGAAATATGAGTTCTTATTGTATTAGTATGAGTAGCTAAATATTTTACTAGAGTTAGGGATGAAGCTTTAGTAAAGTATTAGTAATGTTCTTGGTTATTCAATAAAGATTTTCAAAGTTTTAATCCTTTAGTCATTTGAAGAGTTTTTAAGAGAGGTTTTGATGTGTCATTACTTTGATTTGTTGTAGACTTATTGGCACAACAAATGCTTAGTTTTACATATCAACTATTGATTTTATAAACTTGTTCGAATTTCTAAAGGTACTTTTCAAAAGTATTATATGTGCTCAAAGTTATATCTTCCGATTGAAATCACTTGATTGTTAGATTTCGATTGAGTTATCAAAGATAACCAAGATCATAACTCTAGTATTTTTATCTAAAGTGGAATCCCGAAGCTCTTGTATTTTGTTACTTTATTTAAACCTCTCAACTAGATAATATCTTTTTCTTCCAAATCTCCCTGTGGTTCGATACTCGGTCTCCCGAGAAATTTTATTACTTGAAATCAACCTACACTTGGGTACGTAACTCTCAAGGAGCTATCAAGTTTTTGTTTATACTGATCATTCGGCTTTAAAATATGTACTAGCAAAGAAAGATGCAAAGTCAAGATTAATTAGGTGGATACTTTTTGTTGATATGGCGAACTAACACTATCGACATGCTAGCAATTGCTCACTTGCGAAAGGACTATTTAGCTATGCAGCTCGCCTAAGAGAGCTAACCCCTGTCATTACCCGAGCTCGCCCCGAGCTCGCCATATGCACCATGCAGGCCTCGCCGAGCCCCATCATCATACAGCATCCGTAAGCCATGCAAGGCATTGGAGCTCGCCCCTTATCTCGCCCGAGCCACTGAAGTTCATCTCTGAGCTCGCCTATGAGCTCATCTGTTAGCCATTAGGACCCCGATGGCGCGCTCTTTTTCCCTCCGTCCGGTTTGTCCACAAGGGTGGTTTACGGCGAGGTTTTTAATGAGGTCCATCTAGTCTAAGGCATAGTAGTAGGACGGGGCACAACATGGGTAGCAGTGTAAGGGACCAGGACGAGGGTTATGGACCCTCGTCAACACCGGAAGCCACATAGGCTCGTAAGGTGCCGTCTCACACTCACACACCTATAAATAAGACCTCTCTTGTACTATTCACACAATTCCTCACAAATTCTGAAAATCAATACTACTACTCTTGCAATATTTCTCTCTCTACTCTCCCTCCTCATATTACATCCAAGAACATGAAATCTTGGATTATTGTTTGATAGGATTAATATGTTGAAAAGCCACATAAACAAACACCGTTAACAAATTCTGTCAACACTTTTACTTCAAGAATTTGATATAATAATCAAAGATAAAAAAGGAGTGGAAAATGTAGTGGCCGATCACTTATCCAGACTTACATGTGATGAATCTTTCGAGGTAAGCCCCATAAATGACTCCAGGAGTTAAGATTATTGGAGGCACCTACCCCCCATTGCAGGTTCGCGAGCAAGACAATGCGATGATAGATATCGAAGGTCTATCCTCGTTTGAGAACCTGTCAGGCCTTTCCCCTACGATCTACGAGAATGCTACTTCGGCTGTGGTTGAGAATGTGGGCAAGCAGGTTGAGGGTGAGCAGCAAAGTGGCGGGCAGTGAAGACTTGTCCTTTTTTTGTTTTTGTTTTTTTTTTACTTTTTTTTCTTTTGGAATTCGCCCTTGAAGGCGCGCCACATGTATTTAACTCCTTAATTATTATGAATGCAAGATTTCCATTCTACCATAATTTCTTGTATTTTCATCTTGTCGATATTTTTGCCCAAGTTGATGTTGCTTGCTGTTGTTGAGGTGTTTCATTTATTTGTTTTATTTTCCACTGTGGGATTGCAAATTCACACCTTAATTTTAATTTTCATCTTTGCGAAGTAGGCTTATTGATTGGTGGGGACTCCCTTTTTTGTTTATTTGAAGGGTTAGTCTCGTCACCTTGCCTTATAATAAGTTTGACTTGAGCGTCTTTAATTTGCGAGTTTCAACTTGAGACAATCTTTATAATATCATTTGTTGGTAGAACAAGGCCTCGTGATTTTTGTCTGAAAAAGATTTTTATTTATCGTAACCAAGCGTACATAATCTTGCTACATCATTGGGCGAGCAAGGGTGACTTAAAACAAAATCTGCCTAATAGTTAGTCTCCCTAAACTATACATGTTGGGCGAGCAGGAATAACTTTGAGGAATTTAGAAGTACTCTATTGAAAGAATCTTTTAAGATGGGCCGCATTCCAAGTGTATGGTGATGGGTTGCCTTGCAGGTCTTCTAGATCATACGTTCCGTTAGGCCAGGTTTTCATCACTCTGTAGGGTCCTTCCCAGTTTGTGCTGAACACGCCTGGAGGAACTGCCAGTAACTTTCTCATTACTAGATCCCCTGTCTTGAACTTCCTATCCTTGACCTGAGTGTTGTAGTATCTTTCTGCTCGTTGCTTGTAAGCTGCATTCCTTAATTCTGCTAAAGCTCATGTTTCTTCAATCAGATCTTTCTCTACCGCCATATCATTATTACTGATCTCTTCATCATATCCAATGATTTTCCAGGTTTGGTCTTGAACTTCTACTGGGATGACCGCCTCAACCCCGTAGGCTAATGTAAATGGTGTCTCTCCTGTGCTGGTCCGGTAGGACGTCCTGTAGGACCATAACACTTCCAGCAACTCGTCTACCCAACTACCTTTCCTATCGTCCAATCGAACCTTTAGAATGTGTTTCAAAATTATGTTCATGGCTTCAACTTGTCGATTCGACTGGGGATGATATGGAGTGGAGTAGTGTTTCTAGATGTTCCATGATGTGCAAAAATCCTTTAGTTTATTCCCATCGAATTGTTTTCCGTTGTCCGTGACTATTGACTGCTGCAAACCAAACCTGCAGATCAGGTTCTTCCAAATGAAGCTTAGCATTTTCTCTTGACTTATTGTTGTTAGAGCTTCGGCTTCGGCCCACTTGGTGTAATAATCAACAACCACAATCACAAATTTCACCCTACCTTTTCCAGGTGAGAATAAGCCGATCAAGTTAATACCCCATTTAGCGAAAGGACATGGACTGTTTACTGATCTTAATTCTTGTGTTGGGCTGCGGATGTTTAGAGCAAACTGTTTACAATTCAAACATTTTTTAGCATATTTGATGGCGTTTTTCCGCAATGTTGGCAATTAATATCCTTGTCTGATGGTCTTGTATGCTAGGGCTTGCCCCACAGCGTGGCCTCCACATATTCCTTCGTGGATCTCTTCTAACACTTTCTTTCCCTCTTCTGGGGAGAGGCACTTGAGTAGGGGTAGAGAAATTTCCCTTTTATACAGTTGTTCCTCAATTATTGTGTATCTTGCAGCTTGCTTGGCTATTCGTTGTGCCTCCCAGGGGTCTTTCAACTGGTCCCCGTTGATTAAGTATTTTCTGATGTGCGTCCTCCAGTCCTCTATTACTTGCTGCTCCCATTCAACGTTTGATTAATATAATCAAACGTTGAAGGATTCTCTATCTTTATTATTGCGACTTCTATGATACTTGCTTCACTGGTGCTCGTTGCTAAGCAAGTCAATGCATCAGCTTGTGTGTTTTTAGTCGTGGTATATGTTCAATGTATACTTGCTCGAATTTTGAGATTAAGCTTGCCATTATTTTTTGGTACATAATCATCTGTTGGTCCTTTGCTTCATACTCCCTCCCCCCCCCCCCGGACTTGAGATATTATTAGCTGGAAATCTCCGAAAATCTGAAGTTTAGTGGCCCCCACAGCTAATGATAGTCTCAATCCTGCAATCAGCGCCTCGTATTCTGCTTCATTGTTGGTTGCCATGAATTCAAATCATATTTCTGAGGTGAATACCTGCCTATTTGTGCTGATAAGGACAACACCTGCCCCCGCTGTGGCGCTTGTTGCGGAGCCATCAACATAGAGGTGACATTGGTAGATACGTCCCCTAGTTGGATCTTGAGGGTAGGTTAGCTCTACTATGAAGTCTGCTAGTACCTGCCCTTTTATCGCTGTTCGGGGAGCATATGTTATCGCATACTGGCTAACCTCTAATGATGGTTTTAAAAGGCGTCCCGTAGTGTCAGGTCTGTGTAAAATTTACCTTAGGGGGAAGGTGGTCAATACGTCCACTTGGTGGTAAAAAAGTATGGTCGCAGCTTTCTTACGCTCATCATCAATGCGTATGCCAGCTTTTCTCGTGTTCCCGCATCATGGAGAGCTTGACTGATGTAATAAATTGGAAGATGGGATTTTCCCTCCGCCTCGAACCAACACTGAACTAATGGTCACTTGTGATGCTGTCAAGTACAAGTATAATTTTTCTCCAGGAATTGGTTTTGATAAGATCTGGGGGTTGCTTAGATATTTCTTTATCTCTTCGAATGCCCTTTAGCAAGCATCTATCCACTGGAAATCTTCTTTCTTTTTTATTTTTATGGATTCGAAGAATGGCCTGTTTCTATCGCCGGATCTGGATATGAAACAACTCAGTGCTGCTAGATATGCGATGAGCCTTTGAACTTTCTTGACGAAATCGGGGGGGTGCTATTTCCAAGATTTATTTGACTTGTGTTGGGTTGATTTTGATGCCCCACTAGCTTACCAAGTGTCCTAAGAATTTGTCGGAATGCACCCTAAAGCTACTCTTTTTTTGGTTCAACTTCATATTGTACCATGATATTGAATACTTGTTTGAGGTATTCCAGATGATCTTCCCTTTTGAGACTTTTTACTACAATATCATCCACATAGACTTCCATTGTATGGCCGATCTGTTGATCAAACATTTTATTGACCAATCTTTGATATGTGGCCCCGGTGTTGATAAGCCTGAACGACATCCTATTCCAACAATACAAGTTTTTGTTTGTGTAGAAGGCTGTGTGCTCTTGGTCTTCGGGAAGTATCGCAATCTGGTGGTAACCTATAAAGGTGTCCATTAATGTCATTAGTTCATGTCCAGTTGTGTTGTCCACCAACTGGTCGATGTGAGGCAATGGAAAGTTGTCTTTGGGACATGCAGCATTAAGGTCGGTGAAGTCTATACAGAGTCTCCAGTTTCCATTTGGTTTTCGTACAAGGACGAGATTTGCCACCCATTGTGGACAAAGCGCCTCTTGTATCAATTTATTGTCTAGCAGCTTTTTTACCTCCACTGTTAATGCCTCGTATTTATCTGGTCCGTACTTTCTTCTCTTTTGTCGCACTGGTCTTTTTGTTGGATCTATGTTGAGGTGATGACAGGCATATGCTCGATCTGGATCCCTGTCATGTCTTCATGAGGCCAGGCAAAAACATCGAGGTTAGTTTTCAAAAATTCTTCCATCTTGCTCCTATGGGGCTCCTGTAGCTCAGACCCTATAAATAGTTCCAGGTCTTCTCTATTACGATCTACCTGTATGGACCTTAACTTCTCGACTGGTGTCGCACGTCTCCTTATATCCTTCCATCGTGGATCCAAGATGGGACCCTCCGTGTTGAGTTCATCATTTATTTATGTTGGTTCATATCCTAGTCGAGGCTCAAGATCTTCTTGTTCACTTGGTTGGTCCCTGTGTCCTGGTGTCGTTCCGCCTTCAGCCTCTACTACGATCATGGGCGTATCATTGTTTGCCTCAGTGTCTACTTCCATGTGATCTTCTAGCTGTGTGTCCTGCAGTGATGTTTGGTTAACCTCTAAATCTTCCAGTTGGTGGTCCGCCTCCATCATTTCTGTCTCTGTTGAGATGATGTCTAATATACTGGGCTCATCAGGAGAGTGTTGTATTTCCATCTCTTCTTCGTATACCAATACTTGGGTGACGGGTTTTTTAATCATTAACAAACATTCTCGTGCTTTCTTTTGGTAGCCTTTGACTATTCTTGCACCTTTAGGCATTGGAAATTTAACACAGTAATAGTAAGTTCAACACGCTGCTTTAAATTCAGGTATGAAGGGTCGGCTGAGGAACCCGTTATAGGAAGACTGCTGATCTACAACTAGAAAATCTATTAACCTAGTCAATCTCCTTTCGGAATCTTCGGTCGACACAAGTTCAACTGACAGGCGAATCATTCCTAGAGGGATGGTTGAAACTTCCCCAAACCCCACTATTCTATGATTACAATCTTCAATGTATGACTCGTAATCTCCTAACTGCTCTAGTGTTTTCTTGAATAAGATGTTTGTGTATGCTCCAATGTCCACTAGCAGTTGATGCACTTTGGTATTCATGATGTTGGCGCTGATTACCAATGAGTCGTTGTAGGGTGTGAGAACTCCCTCAGCCTATGAAAATGTCAGATCTGTTATTGGCTTGGTTGGTACCTTTGACCCTGAACCCGTCTCCTGCACTTGATTAATCGCCGTGATTTCAGCTTTCTTTTATCTTTTTGATGGGGGTAGGAGTCCCTCAGTTGTTCTCCCTGCCGGGTCCATTTCCTCGAGCACCAAGATTTCACGATTTGGCTCTTGGTGGGCTAGTGGTACTGCTGGTCCTCTTCTGACTTGCCTGTTGGCCCTTCTTTTTTCCTCACCACTGTCTATATCGTTATCTGACCCATCCTGTCGAGGTGGCCTTTGTCTCTTTGTTGGTGCTTTTTTCACAAATTCAGTGAGCTTACCATCCTCGTAAAATTTCCACAGTTGCTTGAGTAGATCCCGACACTCACTGGTGAAGTGACCGATACTTTGATGGTAAGCACAGTATTTGTTCGATTTTAACTTGCTCCTATCTTATCGGATCCTTTGGGGAGCTGAAAGCATGTCTCGATCCTTTACGGCTATATACACCTGCTCGACAGTAGTGGTCAACACCTAATTTAATTTCTCTTTGAACTCAGCTTCGTCCATAAATGACTTAAGATTCTTCGGAGCTTTGTAACCACCACCCTGTTTTTTACCATTCTTTTTTACTTCACCTTCTATTTCTAGCTCTTTACTTCACTCATCCAAATGGAGCCTAAAGGTTATTACTATAACTAGGAGCTAAAGATGAATATATAAAATGTCATTATAGTAACCACAGAGGAAGCAATAGGATAAATGTGAGTGCTTTGGGTCGGGAAGTTGGGGAAAGAAATTCACCTCATCTCCAATGGGGAACAGAAAGAATATGAGAAAAGCAATATCTTAATACCATTAGAACATGTGCCGTAAATAGAATACATTTATCCTGATATGATTTATATAGCAAAAGATACAGTGTGCTAAGGGTAAATTCTTAATTAGAAAATATTAGTACAAATTACATGTGTCATTCTATATATAAGTTGAATCTTAAAAGTTGGTACACATGTTATGCTCTTGAGAAATATTGATCATTCAAGAGGGCTTTGTAATGGAACGAGATTAGTTTAATTTAAATTAAATATTCATTAATACTTGTGTTATAGTATTTTATAAAATTATATTGATATATATTAATTTTTATACATGTTCATAATCACTTGATTGTGCAATAAAGTAATTGAAGCTAAAGTTTTCACTGGTATTAGTGCTGGTGAATTATCTTTGATTCCTAAATTGACATTAACTCCTTCTGATCCTAGATTACCATTTAAGTTCACGAGGAGACAGTTTCCATTGATTGTTTCTTATGCAATGACTATAAACAAAAGTCAAGGACAATTTTTTTCTCATATATGAGTATTCCTTAAAAAATATGTATTCAGTCCTGGTCAACTGTATGTTGCAATTTCTAGAATTACAACATATCGTAGTTTGAAAATTATGTTGTGTTATGATAATGACCTTAATGGAAATACAACAAAAAAAATGTTGCATATCAAGAAGTATCCAAAAATGTTTATGGTTTCTTAGATATAATTTTGTTTTGAAATTTTTTATTGTATATATTGCGTTTTTAATGAAATAGTTTTATTTTTCATTTTTTTGTCATTTCTAATTATATAAATTATATAACATCTATATAACTATTCATCAATATATTTATCTATAAATACTCATTATTTGCATACTTCATGAATTTACTATAAATTAAACTATATTGATGTCTGGTAACAAAGATGAACAGTAATTTTAAAATACAAGGATGATTTAAATTTGATCTCAATTAAAACAATTTATGAATTAACTGATATCATTGTTTCTAATAAGATGAAGATAATCTTATTTATTTAGGTCATAGTTTGAAACTGTATATATTTTTTGTTTCACGATAATGGAAAAAAAAATTTGGGGTGAGAAATTAATTAAATAATTTGAAATATTATAATTTCTTGGTCGTGAAATCTATTGAGATAACCTATGTATTATTTTATTTATTGTAACATGGTATTTTACATATTTATTGGTTTAGTACAATTAATTTTTTAGTATATCTTATGTGAAATTGTTCATGCTATAATATGATGGTATTAAGTATAAAATAAAGGGAAATTTTTTTCATTCTATAACTTTATCTCTTTTTATTTCGTTCTGCTAACTGTTATATAGTGATTTTAATCCTATAATTAATATTTTTTTTGTCCAACTGACTTTTAAATTTTGATTTTAGTCCTATAATTTTATAATTTTTTTCGTTTTAGACCTATAATTTTATCAATTTTTTGTTTTAGTCCTATATGCGTTGATAGATTGTAGGAAAAAAAGAGGTTACAGGAGTTATAATCAAAATTTGAATTTTAACAGAATAAAATTCAAAAGGAGGTAAAGTTATAGGACTAAAATCAAAATTTAAAATTGAAGGACCAAAATAAAAAAATATGTAAAGTTATAGGACAAAAAATAATTTTAGTTAAAACAAAAATATATTTGTAAATTTATTCTTTACTTTTTAAGTAATGAAATATATATATGATTGGCTTCCGTGCAACGCACGAATAGGGTATTATCCTAGTTATATATAATAGTGATACAAATTCATATGATGTCGAATTCATAAGGGGTTGAAATTAAACAATATGTTATATTAACAACCTGTACATAGGATTCATGTTGCATTTGGTTCCTAAATTTTTCAAATTGAATTTGTTTGGAAAGGGGATTGGGGCTTTGGATTTTACTCTACTTGTTGGAGTAAGGTATTCAAATTAATGAATTTTAGATACGGTGATCCTAGTTCAAACAGTGAGTATTTCAAATATTTAGTAAATGATTAGTCTTGCATGCACCAGTTACACGGTGCAATTCAAGTTCATTTTTAAAAAGTTAAACAGTTTATAACTGAAAAGTTAAATAGTTTATTATTGAAAAGTTAAACTATAAAAGATACACTTTTCAGTAATAAAATGTTTAACTTTTCAGTTATAAATTGTTTAGCTTTTTAAAAATGAACTAGAGTTGCACAGTGTAACTGATGCACAGGAGACTTACTCTTTAGTAAATTAAGTTAGGTCATTCAAAATTCGTGATTATATATAGATCTATTTTCAAATTGGGTTAATTGCAAGAAATTCCAATATGGTTTGAAAATGTTGCACGAGATCCTCTTGAGGTTTATAAATTGCATGAATTTTTCTTGTGCTTTACTTAAATAAAGCAAATTGTATCTTCTTCTTCTTCTTCTTTTTTTTTTTTTTTTTGAAAATATTGAGTTAACGATTTTCTCTAATAGGGTCATTCATAGTATAGTCTTAAGATCTCAAATATTTGAAAAAGCAAAAAACGAGAATTAAAAGATATATATATATATATATATATATATCTTTTAAAAAAAAAAAAAAAAAAAAAAAAAAAAAAAAAATATAAATTTGTGGACTCATTTTTTTAGAAAGAGGAGAATCCACTTTGTTCATACTACCACATCGGTAAGGAAAATGCAACCGGATGCATTATTTAAAAAATAATAATAATTAAAAGCGCAACCAACATAGACACAGTATCACTTGCCCAACCCATCTCAATTAATAAGTTATCCAATAATTAATGACACGTGTCATTATGTGATTGGTTAATTAGATTTTATATAGATAAAATTTATTTTGTAAATATTATGGATAATATGTATTTAAAATCACGCAATATTTCTAAATCACGAGAAATTTTCACGAAATATTTCTAAATCACGACAAAATTTTCATGCGATTAAGCCATTTCAAATTTTTTTATATTTCAAGTGACTCCATTTGATCATCTTTCTTCTCTCGTATGATACTCCCTCCATTCCGGATCTTTTTTTTTCATAAAATATAAAAGATGTATTTTATTAATTTTTTTGAGTGTAAATTATTTTTTTTAAGTGTAAAAAAGAGTATAAAATAGAAAATGTGAAAAAAATTGGAACATAGTGAGTAATATTTTTCAATCATTCCACACAATCAACAACTTTCTTCTTTATTATAATTAAAATTAGAGCATAACACTAAAATAAAATTAAAAAAAATCATAAGAATAATAAATTTATTAAAATAATAAAAATTTGCCTTGTTTATCTTTTTTTGTATTTTTTGTTTTCTTAATATTTCATTCCCTTCCACTACCATATGGACCCAAAATAACTCTAGGGTCCGCTTTGTTGGGGGTAATGAGAGTGGGGAATGAGAATGAATGGAGATTAATTAGGATTCATTCTCATTAAGATTGTTTGGTATTATTTGTTATAAATGAATGAGATCATAAAAACAAGTTAAAAAAAAGGGATAATCACTAACCCATAGTAATTACCCCTTAATGATATCCATTACCATTATCTATCTTAAATTTATATCAAGCGCCCCTAAATCTAGTTAGACTAATAACTCAAAATCAACTTTTGAGACTTGTTAGCAGTCTTTGGGTCCATTTGAATGACTACTTTTCCCATAGCAAGCTCCTTTAGCCAAGATACGTAACTTCAATTTCATCCACTCTGGTTCTCCTACAAGATATGAATTCTCCTTTAATTATCATCCCAATTACATTCAACTTACTGATCGAAACTGGAGACTTGCCACGACACGGCTTCGACATTGAACTCGACTCATGGAGGCCAAAAGCTGGCATGCGCCGCCTGTTATACGTATATGCTCCCATTTGGGGCCTTCAGACTGACTTAATTTCGCACAAAATCTGCCAAATGTTGCTATCCAGCTTTAGGAGTCGCCAATGTTTTTATGCAGATGGGCATTCAACAGTATAAGCACTTGTCCAGAATGAGCAAGTGCTGGTAATTAAGGCCACTTTATTTTAATCACAATACCAACTCTAAATGGAAATAACAGCAAAGTTACAATCAAAGATTCTGATGCATTTTAAAACACCACTTCCAATCGCCAACAATCTCTCGTTCTTTATGATACAACAACTCATGATCGTGTGAATATATGTACATATATAACTCAGAGAAATTTATACACATTACTTTAGAAATCATGAACATCATCAAGTTGTTAAATTCTTGATATATTATGTACCTATTTTAAAGCATATACCTTTGAACAAGAGAAGAAAAGAATAGACAAAAATGAACTTCGCCAATCATGCACATATGTTATGTATTCTTCTCAAGAATCGAAAGAGCTGGCGTTAGATAGTTATTTGCTTTATCTGGTAAATGAGCAACCTACAAAAGAAGATGATAATACGTAGTTTAGATGAAAAAAATTCTGGAAAATGCTATTTTAGACTAAAACAAGGTTTCTTACCAGCTCGTAGAGCTCCTTCCCGGGTTCTGCTGTGTACTCGTAACATACCTGAACATTAACGAGAAGTTAGATGAATCGCTTGATCCCACTCGCTTAGTAAATAAAAGGGTTAACATACCTCTTAATGCTTTATTCAATATGATATTTAAATTTCGCAATTTAATAAACAAATTTTTTAATTTTGAAAAAATTGCACATGACGTTTTCTATTGTTTTGATTTAATCACATGTTACAGCTTTTTATTTCTTTGCAATTTCATACACTGGCCGTCAGCACAAATTGTCGTAAAATAGTCACGTTATAGAATTACAACATGAAAGGTCATGTATCAAATTACAAATCTTAAGAACATATATTGATTGCAATTGAAAAATCTGTGATTTAGTTTGCAATTAACCCTAAAAAATATGAATTAATACTCACATCAAAGCTCTTGTTTCTTGCTGTTGCGTCATGCAATGCTTTCACGCATATATCAGCAACATCTGCACAGCTTATTCCCTACACATATACATATGAAAATAGAAGCTAAGCTATAAGATACAACTCATAATGCACATAGCATAAAAACATAGCATGTTTTAAACCTGCGATATTCGGTTTCCTTGGTCGAAAATTAAAGCCCGCTGACCACCAGGTTCTTCCTACAAAATATAAATATTCATGATATATGTAAGACTAGGATAAGAAAAGCAAGCTGGAATAGCTTTCATTGTCTAAATAAATAAATTCAAATTCTATTTCATGTGATCCTCAATTTACCATTAGGGGACCAGGACGAATAATTGTGTATCCCAGGCCTGATCTTCTGAGTGTATCTTCGCCAGCCTACATAATTTGCATATAATGGAGTTGGAAAGAGGGTTAAAAATGTAAAGTGACAGGTGTGGTGGAGGAAAACCTGTTTAGCCTTCAGAACCTGCTCCCTTCTATTAGGCTCTATTCCTAATCCTGTACATGAAACTAAGATAAAATCCGTTTCCTGCCCAGTCTGCAATAATCAAATCCACTAGAACATCAAAACAAAAGGACAAAATTCGTAAACATCTTTTGTAATGAAAAAATTGTTTAATTATCAACTCTTGTGCATAAACAGTCTCACATCAATAAAAATCAGTAAACAAATTTGAGAACTGAGACAAGGTTACAAAGAAATTAGCAACCGTCTTCATCCTTCGTGTAATTCTTTACTTTGCAGTTATTAAAATAATAAATTACTCCTATTCACATCTGTAATATCCGTGAAAGAGGCTCTATAGTACAGTGACGGTTTCATTCAAAGGCCATCCATATGCTAAATTCTTAGGCTTCCATTTTGACCCACAAATTTGCACTTTGATAGGGGACAGCATAAGTAAGTGATCAGCAGTCTAATAGCTTTCTCTGTTATTTCCTTTTTCTGATTACAAGTGTTTGAATAGTTAAGAGAAATAATTTTGATATCACACACACATATATACACAATGATATCAGTTTAGTATTATTTAGAAAACTAATTCTTGAGCTTACAGGCAAAGCTTTGATATATTCAAAAATCAACTGGAAGCTTCTCAAGTCTTGTTTTCCACCGATAGGTCCTTCGACGCCTCTCTGCAATCAACGAAAAATGTTGCTTAATTTCAACTTGGCATATGATCAGGAACTTACTAGTTATGCATGATATTTTAGCTAAACATGATATACAGAATCACTTAATTGCATGACAATTAGTCGGGGAAATAGAAAACAGAGAAGGAAAATGTGACTAATTAAAGCAACCTGCCGTCTTGGCTCAAAACGAATGGTCAATGTATGTACAAGAAATGGATCCAGAGGTGGATCTTCTGGATTCACCGGTCTAAAAGATGAAAACGGCACCCTAACCTGATCAAAGTAGGATATATAATGAGAAAATGGAAATAATGAACACATAAGTACACACAATCAAGCAATATGGATACATCGTATAATAGAAAATGGCTCAACTGAAAGTTCAGTTGGTATAGAAAAGGTAAAAAAACTTATTTCTGTTTAATATTCCAAATTTGAACTCACCCTGCAAAAGCCAATTTTTGTGCTAATTCTGGCAAAGTACGCTTTACTCTGTGATGTATCTGCCAAAGGGCCGGTTTCAAGGATCACTACATATGATCTTCCATTCCCACCGACAGAGAACACGAGACCCTCATACCTGATCATTACAAATGTGATGTGGTGTTTCAGTACCATCATTAGTAATCATGAAAAAGTGCTTATGTAGGCATTCTATACCTGTCAAGGGTACACCCTAGAGGAAGTGAAAGTTTCTTTGACAGTTCAACATAGCCTCCTCTTGTGAAAACATATCCTATACGTTTACAAGGAAAGGAGTAAAGAAACACATAAACAGAGAAAAGAGGAGTTACAGAGATATAATCTTAAGTTTTAAGACTTGGTGTGAAATCTTATTCATCTGATCTGCACTGATCGTACCAGAGAAAACTGCAGCCCCACTCTCGGTGAACTCAAACTTAGCATCCATTCCTCCATCATACTTAGCAGTAACAACATCCTGGAAATAAGTCCCTTCACGGACCTCCCATCCACTCAATGAATCTTCAGTCTTGAATTTTGCTATCAAAAGCTTGCTTTTGCTGCTTTTTCCAGCTCGTAGTTGTGCAAGCTGATTGTTGTAGTCCTACGATTTTTGGAGAAGAAGCCAATATGCACTGTAAGGAGGTTTCAGATTGGAGTTTGATGAACCAATATGCATGTGGATTTGTGTTAAAGGTAAAATTATACTGATGATCATTATATGATGTTGATTCATGGTCTCATCTTCCGATTTCATTTAGTTCACCTGGTTATCTCTGACTAATTTAAACATCAGTGAATGCTACAAAAACATCACTGCTAATCCTAGATCATTTTTCAGGAAGTCGATCTAGACAAGCATAATAAATGTGCTACTGATTTTGAACATCAAAAACTCAAATCATAGCTAAGGCTAAGCAAAAAACTCCATATGTCTATATACCAATTGAGACCCTCCTCTACGATAAACAAAATAAATTGCAAATGTCAAACCTGTAATGCTTTGGTGAGATTATAAACTCCGAGATTATCAACTCTGTTAAGATCCCCAGTGATCGAGGAGCGAGCTGTTGCGCAGTAGATAATCTTGTTGCAGCCTTCAACAGCAGCTTTGATAGTTGAAGGCTCACCAACATCTCCAGTCACGATTTCCACTGAAGTTGGTAGCATATCAACCACTTCTTCATCAGCTCTCCTCACAAACGCCTGCCCAACAAATGTAATCGTCCTTCAAAAGATTAGGGGCTAAATTCTGGTAAGAATAATCGGAGTTCTTGAAGATGTACAATGCAATTGAGAACGAGGCAAATATCATAAGCAAGAATGCGCAATGCCAATTCTTCTCACAGACATTATAACAAACACCAAAAATACCAGAAGACGAGTAAAAATAATGCTACCACCACAATTCTTCAGTAAAGAAGGAGAAGTACCTTGACAGTGTAACCCCTAAGCATAAGCTTTCGTACGACAAGGCGGCCGACGCGGCTGGTGGCGCCAACCACAAGCACGGTGGTGTTCTGAGCGCCGGGAATGGCGAATTCGCACATGGGCCCACCCTCTCTCAAGAGAAGCGCCGCCTCATCGTCATCCTTTCTCGTAGTCCTCGAAATCTGCCCTAGCCCAGAGAATTTCCGCCACACTTCGTCGAAAATTTGCCTTGATTTCCGCCCTAGCCCCACCGGATTCACCTCGTCGAGCCGGCTCTTGATCACCGAAACAGAATCAGTGGTGGTCGTTGTACTCGCAGTAGAAACTCCCTGCATTTCTCCATTTTCAGGCGGCGATTTCTTCTCTTCAGCTGGAACTTCCTTCCACTTGTTCTTCCTCTTCGGCCGACTCTTCTTCTCTTTGCCGGTCGAGGAGGTGGCGGCCCTCGTCACGAACGACCTCCGGCCGCCGTTCGCCACCGGAGAGTGGGAGATTTCCATCCATATTCGACAGCTCGGATTTTGGTTGCCGAAAATAGTTGACGTGAGAGCAGCAGCCGCAGCACTCATGATTACTCCCTTCACTCTGAGAAAGCAATTGTGGTTGCTTCTTTTCTATTCCTTTTTCGTACAGTGAGAATGAAATCTGCTAATTTGGATTGAAAATTCTGGAAGAGAGAGAGGAGGAGAGGCCTCCGCCGCGAGAGATGGAAGCTGTATGTAACAACTGGTTCTTGCCTGAGTCGGATTTGAAAGGGACATGCCTGAAAAATTGAGACCACAGAAGATGGATCAACTAAAATTGATCAAGATTTGGTTCTTTGGCTCATATTATTACAGACACGTACATATATTCATTTCCTTTCAATTTCTTTTCTTTCTTCCACATAAATAAAATGCTATTTTCTAGATTTCTTATGTTCGTCTCTTTAAAGTGAACCTCCTAATTATTATTACAATTTTATAAAATATTTTGTTTTTTAAATGGTAATAATATGCATACATGAATTCGAGTTAAACAACTGGTGTTGATCCTGGTACTATTAGAAAAAGTGTATTATCAAAGATTGAGCTTTCATATTATAATTTTTTGAGTAATTCTTCTATACACTAGTTACACGGTGCAATTCAAGTTTATTTTTAAAAAGTTACACAATTTATTATGGAAAAGTTGCACAAATTATTCGAAAAGTTACACTATAAAATATACATTTTTCAGTAATAACATGTGTAACTTTTCAGTAGTATTTTGTGTAACTTTTAAAAAGTGAATTTGAGTTACACAGTGTAACTAGTGCGTACAAGACTAATTCTAATTTTTTTTTAAGTGTATTGAGCTTTCATGTTATAATTTTGAAAATCGTGGATATTGTGGCTTAATTTACAGTCAACTTTTATTTATTCTTTATACAATTCTTATTCATTTTATTGTAGTCCATACATTAGTTTTGGTGTGCAATTGTGTGTCCATGCATAGAATATGAAGAAAACACAAGGGGAATGAAAATGACAAAACATATGGAAGCTAAGTAGTTTCTGGATGAAATCAAATTATAAAAAAAGTCTATTATATAAAATAGTGCAATCTCCCACAAAAATTTACTTATTTTCTTTTTTAATTTATCCCACAAAAATTTGTATATAAAAAATGGATATGTTCCTTAAAATCTTCATTCTCAAAGTTTCATTTCATAATCTTTCTCTTACATATTCTACTCATTATAAATTACTTCTTAATTTAAATATTAGAAAAGCATAGCAAACTTTTGAGTGGCAAATAAAATATCACATTTTAAAAATAGAGTACTTTTTTATATAACTAAAAAATTATAAAAATTTGTTTCAAATTATCTTATACACACATAACATTGTACTTCTATAAAATAAAGACTCGCCTACGCGTAGGGACTTTTTAAAATGGCAAACCATAAAGAAGGATAGCTAATTTGTGGCATTACAGTGAGGGCTAAAATATGTACAATTGTACTATTGAGCTTATGTGCGTATTTGTGACTAAACGTGTGTACTATAGTTCATATAATTGTATCTCGGCTAATATTTGAGCATTTAATGCACTGACAAGAGTACAATTGATGTGACGTGTGTCATTGTTCACGTCACATTGTGTACTATACCCATCACATCTCACTATTATCTTGGTTTATCTGTGATATTTGTCGATAATATTTCCGGTGATGTGTACTGTTGATTATGCGTATGTACTATTGAACAAATTATTGTATTATTGCTTCTGTATAGTAATGATTATTGTACTATTGCTTCTCTTTTCCAGCAATACACATTTACATAATTTTCCGACGAAATTGATGATAAAAACTTACATTCAAACATTAGAACAAATGAAAAGAAAGATAAGGATCCCAAGCATCATCAAGTACAGTATTTCTATACTTTAGTGTATTTTTCAGTATTTTACCAAATTGAAAAAGAAAAGCTCAAATGCCCAAAAAAAAAAAAATGAACAAAACACAATATCAACATCATCCCGTATCAACAAACCCAGTATCATCACCCCAAATATAAAAAAAATGTAAAAAATTAATCAAGCCTAGAAAGAAAAAATATATATATATATATATATATGTTAAGAAAAATACACAGAAGAGGCCAAATAAACACATGTATACAAGCTCATTTACTTGAAGGACGTCATTTTGGCTAATTATTTGGCTCAAATTCTAAAATTTCAGAGTGAAATTAAAATATTTGTGCCCTAAATTGAAGCAGCTGTTATTCACCACCATCTACGCTGTCTCCTTCGCCCAAAATGCATTCAATAAAACTAGAAAAGATCCCAAAATCAACTCCGTTCACCACCTCCGTAGATGGCCCTAGATTTCGCTGCTGTAAAAAATTTGGGCGTAAAAAAGAATTATGGGTGTCTTCGCCATCTTCCGCCTCTTTGCGTCCTTCCCATTGTCAACGATTTGGATTTGGGCGATTCCATCAACTCCCCCAAAATGGACGATGCTGTTTTCTCCACATTCCTCCAATAGAATTGAAAATGGCGTAAACCACCATACAATCGGAAGCCCCCGTGCCGTTGTGCCCCCTCGCTCCAAAGGGAGTGCTCGCTGTCCAAATCGGATGTGTGCGTGTGTGAGAAAATAGAGAGAGAACGTGTCGTGGGTTACTTACTAAGAGAAATAAGAATAAGAGAGAAGAGTGTATATTATTGTATGTATTTAAAAGTTGGGTATATGCATATGGTAAGATTGTTATTTCATTGAGTTTTTTGTCCCTTAATGACTTACTTTGTCATTCTTTGAAATCTTAAATAGTTTAGGTATTTATTTGAATTTTGAGGTACAAAACTAGCTTCTATTGCCATTTTCTCTAAAATAAAATTACTATAAAGTGTGCTAAAAATGAGTAGGTTCATATATGAAATTGATATTATTACATTTGTTTATAGATATCATAATATTTTATACTATATCTTCAATTATTAATTCTAATAATTTTAGTAAATGCATGTAATAAAATAAATTTCATACTATAAAACACATTCATATGAGATTTTTGGGGAAAAATATATTTGTGTGTTTAAATGATATTTATGATGTTGATAGAATTTACTAATCGTGTTTGTTATGTGGCTTGTTATAACATATTAATCCTATCAAACAATAATTTAAGATTTTGTGTTCTTGAGGGATAAGATAGAGAGAGAAAGTGGAGAGTTTAGAGAGAGAAAATAAAAGTGTATTATGATTCAATTGTGTAATAGTTACAAGAGAGGTCTTATTTATAGGTGTGTGAGTGTGAGGTGGCACCTTACAAGCCTATTTGGCTTCCGGTGTTGGCGAGGGTTCGTAACCCTCGCCTTGATCCCTCACGCTGCTCCCTCTACGATGCCTCATCCTACTACACGTACATATCCTATCTATACACCCGCCGGTTGAGTTCTCGGGCTTGGCGAGCTACCCGGCGAGCTCCATTGTCTTATGCCATTTCTGGGGGTTATACAATGACGGACCTCGGCGAGATCCCTTCTGGGCAGGAGCGAGCTCCCTCTCGAGAGGGGTAGCTCGCCCGTACTCTCCTTCTCCGATACCTCTGGCCTTCGACCTCGGCCTGCTGGGAGCTTGGGTGAGGTCCTCGCCCACCTCGGCGAGCTCCTTCGTGTTGGCCTTGGTCACGGCTGGCGACTTGGCTCTTGCACGAGCGGGCAACCTCCTTAGCCTTGGGATAATTTCGTGATTATCCTTAGGTAGTTCGCCTTGTCAACATTTGCCCCCCAGCTCGCACACATCATGATTCATCTAATGTGTGGGTGAACTGGTTCACTTTCGCGGACGAGGGTTCGAGTAATGGCGAATTACATCCGGACAGGTGCCGAGCTAACGGGCGAACTCCCTCGTGGCGGTTGTTCGGCCGACGTGGTACGGGAATCAAGGCGTCGTTTCCTGCGCCCATCATGGCCATCTTTTGAATTTTTTGCAAAATAGTCCCTGAGCTTTTCGGATATTCGACCTCGCCCCGACGTCTATAAATAGGCGAGGGCAAGGTCATCCCTCACTTTCGCATCTTTGTTTCTTCGAGCAATTTTCTGGCGATTATCTTCCTTCCGTTCGACGAGTTCCCGGGTGTTCCTCAAGGTAGAATACTCGTTCTTTCCCTCCTTTTTTCTTCTTCTGCAGATTCTTTCCATTTTCCTTCGAATTCCCGGAAATTCTCGAACGTTTCCGGTGACACCTCGGCTTTTTCGATCATCCCCGTACTGTGACTCCGGTGACTGGAATTTTAGACAAATTCTTGAACTTTTTCAAACTTTGTCGAGATCATGTCGACACACGAATCAAGTGGAACCCTCTGCAATCGCAACCCTAGGAAGCAGCCAATGATTGAGAACGAGCCCATTCCTCTGGTTTCCCACATAGTGATCGAGTCCAGCTCCGAGGTGACCTCGGTAGCTCACCCAGGCTCTGACGAGCTACATGGCGAGGTTCGTTCTCACGAATCGGAGGAAGGGGCCTCCAGCTCCATCTTCCGCGAGGTATGGGAGGAAGGTGACGAGGTCGCCCATGAGGAAAGGGTCGCCAGTGGCAACGAAGGGCCCGTTGAGGCTGGCGAGGAGGTTGCCGATGTGGGCGAGCAAAGGGGCGACCTCGAAGAAGTTACGATCGAGTGGTTCCATTCAATTGGTTTTCTGGAGCCCCAACTGATCGAGCACCAGGTCTCCGACGAGGTTGTTCACCCCTTCGATTGGGGTGAGTATGTCGCCCAGTACGGGGCGAGCTTCGAACTTCTTAGGCGACCTTATCGGGATTCGGCCAACAAATCCGATTACAAAGTAAGCGAAGTCGTAAGCATTATGACCTTGTACCAACTCCCCCACCTTCGCGAGAAGTATCAGATTCCACTCGATATCTTTTTGTATGCCCCGAGGAAGGACGAGCGAGCTGATGCGCCTCCGGCGGGGTTGACGGCCCTCAATGTGCACACCCTCGAGGCTGGACTTACGTTGCCCCTTTATCCAATTATCGGCTGATTTATGCTCGATAACAACCTCGCCATTACTCAGCTCACTCCCAATGCCTGGAGCAACTTATTGGCGGTGTTGGCGGTTTTTGGATTGGAGGGGTACGAGAACTGGTTGACAACCACCGAGCTCAACAAACTTCTCGCCGTAACTCGGTAAGTAAAGGATGGTAAGGGGTACTACTACCTCAAAGCTCGCCCGGGAGAGAAATTCTTGGGGATCCTCCCGAATAAGGTCCGTGATTGGAAGCAGCAGTTCGGCTTCATGGGCGGAGACTGGCGAGCTTCTGCGGACTACTCCAGGAGAGGAAAGTGAATCCCAACCCCCGATGACTATGGGGAGGCTAGCAGTAGGTCGCCTACTTGGTGTGTGTGGGTTGAATTAGATTTACTAATCTAATTCTTTTCCTTTTACAGGTTTGAAGCATCACAAGTCTAGCCGCAACAAGCCCGAGACGTCCCTCGAGTTTGACGTAGTGCGAGCAGTCTGCTACTTGAGGAGTCAAGAAGATCGGGAGACAGCCCACCTTACCAAACATCATTGCCTCAGGCTCGCCGGACTTCACACCTTGCCTCACCACCTTATGGTCGAAGGTCCTGAGCTCCCAGGTTCACAACCTTTCGTAGCTCGCCCACCTGGGGGATAGCTCGCCCAGTATACTGACATGTCTCTTTGATTTTCGCAGATGGTAGCAGGGTTATCTTCCCAACCGTCGAGATCCCGAACTCTTATCAAGAAGTAGCTCGCCGATTTGCGATGGGCCCACCTCGCCCTAATAAGCTCGCCCCGCATTCACTACTTGCCCTTGATGCGAGCAAGAATGCAGAACTTGCCCGGAAGAAGGGCGAGACAGGAGGGTCGGGGACCTAGAAGGAACAATCCAAAGCCCCCTCAAAATCCAAGGCTATAGAGGTCGCCCGAACCAATCGAGGTGGAGGGCGAGCTGGCGCCACCCCCAAGCGGGGTCATGGGAAGAGGGGCCTCCACAGGGGTGATAGGTCCCGAGTGGGCGACGAGGATCCTCAGGACCGCAAGAGGACCAAGTATATTGTCCTACGCGATGAAGACTCCGATCAAGCCGAGTGAGCTTCGGCGAGATCGGGACAGGGTGGATCTGCCCAATCCACTGCTCCGATGGCACTTACGCCTATCCGGAGCTCGCCACCTTCCCCGTCTCCCTTCGGGGTTCAAACTAATGACGACACGCTCTTGGGCTGGGATCCCGAGTGAGTTCAGTAAGTAGCTCGCCACTTTAATTTCAGTTCTTCACATGTCTTATCTTCCTCTTCTAATTCTTAACTGTCTTGACCTCGCAGCTATGCCCCCATCGTCCATCCGAACCGGCACGAGGTCCTCCATGCCTATGAGAGGTCGCGATCTTTGACCTCGATGCGCAGCCTCCCCTCGGGCCTGGTTCGGAACACAGTGAGTGAGGTGCCGAGGTTCTGGTCTGCTCCTCAGGTGGCAACTATCAATGGCCAAAGCTTGACTGAGAACCTCCTGCTTTCGGCACATTATGCGAGCGGGCTGCTGCTTGCGAACCAGAAGGCGATGGAGCAGGCGGCCGAACTGGAGGCGGGTCGCCAGGAGAGGAACAAGAAAGTGATCGCCTTAGCGGAGTCCGCCGACAAGGCCAAAAAGTTGGTGAAGCTCGCCGAAGAGAAGGCCGCTGCATCCCTGACCGCCGAGCAAAGTGCCCTTAGGCAACTCGGCAACCTCCAGCGTCAGCTCGCCGGCATGCCAAAATGAAGGCAAAGGAAGAGGAGCTCGCTGAGAAGCTCGCCCAAGAGGTTGGTCAGCATGCCATGACCAAGAAAGAATTGGAGCTCCAGCGAGGTCTGGTCAAGGGTGCCGACGAGGAGTGCTCAAAGCTGAAGGATGAGCTTTCGGCTAAGGTAAACGAGGTCACCGAACTTCGCCACAATGCCCCCACCTCGGCGGACTCAGTCGCTGTAAGGGCTGAGGCCTCGGACAAGGGCTTTGTCCAGTGCTACGCCGAGGTCATCCGGGCTATCTGGTGGGCTCGAGCTCACAATGATGACGAGCTGAAGGCAGTCGTCAGGGATTTCAAAGATTGCCTGGATAGAGTTCCCTTCCCTGACGATATGAAGCTGGACATAGGCGACCTCCCCGAGCTTGGGGTGCCTCTCAATTTCGATTCGGCCCGTTTTAAGATTATAAACACTGTGCCTGTGCCGGAACTAAACCTCGCTGGAGGGGATGAGGTCGCCGATGACGAGGTGCAAGCTCAGGTCGCCGATGAGGAGGTGCGAACTCCCCCCACCCTGGCGCAAATGCAGGAGGTCTGCGGGGATGCCATGGTGAACCTCGACGACTTCGACACCAGTGGTTGCACCGGCAACATTACAATTATGCCGAGGTTGTCCCCTCAAGATCGCCAACCTACCGGTGGCGAGGTCCCTACAGAGGTGGCCAACCCCGAGGTTCCCGCCGAGGTCCCAGCTCCTTCTGCCCCCGCTGTCCCCGAGACCTGAACTCTTTTCATTGCTTTCATTGCTTAGCTTTTTGTAGTTTCTGATTTTTTATCAAGTTATTGTAGTTCGCCGGGCTACCTAGCTCGCCCAGAAGGAGCTTCTTTTTATAGCTTTCAGTTTTCTTTTTGTTGAAGTAGATGTAGCTCGTTGTCTTCGAGGCGGAGCTTCAATGTGTGCTTCAAGATTTTGTTAACCACCTCGACTTGGCCGTTTGACTGTGGATGGTATGGAGTGGAGTAGTACTTCTTGATGTTCCATGAACTACAGAAGTCCCTCAACTTTTGGCCGTCAAACTGCCTTTCGTTATCTGTGATGATCGATTACGGAAGTCCGAATCGGCAAATCAAGTTCTTCCATATGAAGCCGATCATTCTTTCTTGTGTTATCGTTGTGAGCGCTTCGGCTTCAGCCCTTTGGTGTAATAGTCTACTGCTACAACAGCAAACTTTACACCGCCTCTGCTAGGTGGGAATGGGCCGATCAAGTCGATACTCCATTTTGCAAAAGGCCATGGGCTGAAGACCGACTTCAATTGGGCAGCTGAGGAGTGAATGTTAGGTGTGAAAAGTTGGCTCTTTCGGTACTTCCGTACGAAGCTGATGGCATCCTTGCGAAGAGTGGGCCAGTAGTACCCTTGCCTGATCGTCTTGTATGCCAAAGCTTGCCCCCCAGCTTGACTTCCGCAAATTCCCTCGTGAATTTCTTCTAACACCTCGAACCCTTGCTTCTTAGATAAGCATTTGAGTAGAGGTAGAGAGAACCCACGTTTGTAGAGTTGACCATCCAGCAGCGTATATCTGGCAGCTTGCTTTACTAGCCGACTAGCTTCCCAGACATCTTCGGGGGTTGTTCCATTCTTTAAGTATTTTTGGATCGGAGTGCACCAATCTTCACTATCTTCGTCACCTTCCTGCCCCCCACTCGAGGTCTGATTTACTTTGTAATCGGACGTCGAGGGGTTCTTTAGCTTGGTGATTACAACCTCTGTGAACTCGGCTTCGCCGTTACTGTTAGCTAGTCGGGCTAGGGCATCTGCTTATGTGTTTTCTAGCCGCGGTATCTGATTGATGTAAACCTGCATAAACATCGAGATCAGATGCACGACTATATTTTGGTAGGTCATCATCTGCTGGTCCTTTGCTTCATACTCCCCCCGGACTTGGGATATTATTAGCAGGGAATCTCCAAAAACTTGAAGATTGGTTGCCCCCACAGCTAATGATAGCATATGTCCAGCTATCAAAGCTTCGTACTCCGCCTCATTGTTGGTTGCTCTGAAGTCGAACCGAATTGCGGAGGTGAAGACTTGTCTGTCCGGACTGATTAGGACTACGCCGGCGCCTGCTGGTTGATGACCCGTCAACGTAGAGGTGCCACGGAGCTATACGTCCCCTCGTCGGATCCTGTGGGAAAGTTAGCTCGATGATAAAGTCGGCGAGCGCTTGTCCCTTGCTCGCTATTCGGGGTGCGTAGGTTATACCGTATTGGCTAACTTCTAGTGACCATTTCAGCAGACGTCCGGCGGTGTCTGGGTGCTGTAGTATCTGACGTAGTGGGAACGTCGTCAGCACCTCCACTAGATGGTCGAAGAAGTAGGGTCTCAATTTTCTAACACTCATCACCAGTGCATAGGCTAGCTTCTCCGTCGGGGTATACCGCAACTCAGCTTCGTGTAAGACTTGGCTTACATAGTACACTGGTAGGTGTGTTTTTGCCTCTTCTCGGACCAGGACGGAGCTGATGGCAACCTCCGATGCAGCGAGGTACAAGTACAGCTTTTCGCCAGGTAATGGCTTTGACAGGGCCTACGTATCGGCCAGGTATGCCTTAATATCTTCGAAGGCTCGTTGGCATTCGCTTGTCCACACGAAGTAGTTTTTCAGGTGTAGTTTGTTGGCCTTGGCTGCTTCCTTGTACCTTCGTGTGTTTGCCTTGATCGCCTCGAAGAAAGGACAATTTCGATCGCCAGATCTGGAGATGAACCTGTTCAAAGCTGCCATGTACCCGGTCAACCTCTAAATCTTTTACACGGAATCGGGGATGCCCATCTCGATTATGCATTGGACATGCGTCGAGTTAACCTCTATCCCCCGCTGGCTCACCAGGTGACCTAGGAATTTTCCTGAATGTACACCAAAACTGGTCTTTTTGGGGTTCAACTTCATGTTGTAGTGGCGCAGTATGTCGAAGGTTTGTTTGAGGTGGTCAAGGTGGTCTTCCTTCCTCAAACTCTTGACAACTATGTCGTCCACGTACACCTCCATAGATTCGCCAATGTGTTGGTCAAACATCTTATTCACCAACCTTTGGTAGGTTGCTCCGGCGTTGATAAATCCGAACTGCATCCTTTCTCAGCAATACATATTTTTGTTGGTGTAGAACGTCGTATGCTCCTGGTCATCTGGGTGCAATGCTATCTGGTGATAGCCCGCAAAGGCATCCATAAATGTCATCATCTCGTGGCCTGCGGTGCTATCTACGAGTTGATCAATGTGGGGTAGTGGGAAGTTGTCCTTCGGACATGCTTTTTTCAGATCTGTGAAGTCGATGCAGAGCCTCCACATCCCATTGTGTTTTTTGACCAGGACGGGGTTCGCGACCCACTGCGGACATAGGGCTTCCTTGATCAGCTTGTTGTCCAACAACTTCCCCACTTCAACGGTTAGAGCTGCGTATTTGTCTGGTCCATATTTCGTTCGTTTTTGGCGGACAGGTCTCCTCGCTGGATCTATGTTGAGTCGATGACATGCATGTTCCAACGGGATCCCCGTCATGTCTTCGTGGGACCAGGCAAACACGTCCAGGTTGGACATAAAAAACAGCTCCATCCTCGACCGGTACGGTTCAGGTAACTCGGAACCTATGAAATGCTCCAAGTCCCTTTCCGGGTCCATCGGGAGCGCCGTCAGTTCTTCCATGGGGGTGGCTTTCCTTTTCTGGTTTTTCCACCTAGGGTCGCTGATGAACTCGTCCCACTCCTCCTGTGACATCTGCGCAGGTTCATAACCTAGGCGCGGTTCAAGGTCATCAGTGTTGCTTTCAACTTGGGGAGGTTCATCAACTGTCAGCATTTCTGGTGGTTGCTCAGCCTGGGAAGGTCCTCCAATCTGGGGAGCTGGGTCGACATCCATTTGCACCGGTCCCTGACTTCACGGAGGTCCTCCACCTTGGGTTTCTTGGTCCACCTCCATGGGTGCAGGTTGTTGTTCTTGCGCTGGTTCCAACACTTGGTTGTTTTGTGCTTCCTCTATTCCCTCCGTAGGCGCAGTTTGTGTGCCTTGCGCAGGTTCTAAGACTTGGTTGATTTCTGGCAGATCGCCTATCTCCATCAACTCGGTTTCTGTTGAGATGATGTCCAGGATGTTCGGCTCGTCTGCTGGAATCTATACATCCTCTTCAAGGATGTGAACATGCGTCACAGACTTTTTGACCCGACCATCTTTGATTTGGAGCAAACACTCTCTGACCTTTTTCTGGTCACCTTTAATGGTTCCGGTACCTTTCGGAGTTGGGAATTTCAAACAATAGTAGTAGGTCGAACACGCCACTTTAAATTCATTGATAAACGGGCGGCCAAGGAACCCGTTGTAGGAGGACTGCTGGTCAACAACTAGGAAATCTACTAACCTAGTCAGCCTCCTCTCCGGGTCCTCAGCCGATACAAGTTGGACGCTCAACCTGATACTACCTAGGGGGACGGTTACAGCTTCTTCGAACCCCACTATCCTAGTGTTGCTAGGTTCTAAATACGACTCAAAATCACCTAAGGTGGATTTGAAGAGGATGTTGGTGAAGGCACCGGTGTCCACAAGTAGCCTATGGACTCGGACGTTCATGATGTTGACGGTTATCACCTACGAGTCATTGTGGGGCATCAGTACCCCTTCCAGGTCCACCGAGGAGAATGTCAGCTCATCGGTGAGCTGCGCGACGGGCCTGGGGACGGAGCTGCCTTCCTGGATCTGGTTTATGGCCCAGATCTCGGCCTTTCTCTTCCTCCTGGAGATGGAGGATCCTCCATCTTGGAGACCTTCGGCAGCTCCAATTTCTTCTTCGAGAACTAAGAGTTCCCGAGTGGGCTCCAGGTTCTGCTGAGGTTGGGGAGGTGCCCTCCGCCTGTTCTGAGGTCCGCGTTGGCCCGCGTCCTCTTCTTCGTCATCGGAGGCCTCCCTCCTCTCGAACCTGGGTCTCTTGGCCGGTGCCTTCTTCACAAATTCGGTCAGCTTCCCATCCTCATAAAATTTCCACAGTTGTTTGAGGAGGTCTCGGCACTCGCTGGTGAAGTGGCCGATCGACTGGTGATAGGCACAGTACTTGTTGGGGTTGAGCTTCGTGCGGTCTTGGTTGATTCTTCTTAGTTCTTCCAACAAGACTTTGTTTTTAACCGCTGTAAAGACGTGGGCAATGGAGATAGTGAGGACTTGGTTGAGCTTCTCCTTGAACTCGTCCCCGTCACCGAAAGCTTTCAAGTTCTGGGGGACCTTGTATGTGCCCCCGGACTTCTTCCCATAGGGTTTTTTCTCCTCAGAGGCACCGACCTCTTTCTGGATGGCCTCCTACATGGCCACGAACACCCCCGCCTTGTGGCAGAATTCGGTGTAAGTGTTTGGAGATGCGAGGTGCATTTCCTTCCAAAGATCGATCCCCTTCCGGAGTCCTGCCATCACCGCGATGACTTTGGTGTCCTCGCTCACTGGCTCGCCTTCCAGCAGTATCCTATCGAACCTCTCCTGGTACTGTTGGTCGGTTTCATTCTCACCTTGGTGGATGTTGGCGAGGCGGTGCTTCTGGGTAAGGTAGGACCCAAACCCAGATAAGTGGGCCAAGAACTCTCGCGAGAGCTGGCCAAATGAGTGGATTGACCCCGGGGTGCGTGACGAGAACCAGCGGTGAGCTCGGTCCCTAGGGTCAGTGGGAAGTTCCGGCACTGGGTAGAGTTGGTAGTGCTCACCGAAATCATGAAGTTTGAGTACTTGGCCAGGTGGACTTTCGGGTCAGATTCGCCCTCGTACGTGGATATCACTGGGAATTGGACCTTCTTCTGGACCGGCGCTCGGAGTATGGCAGGTGCCAATGGTGATGCGGGGAGAGTGGTGGAGTCAGGTCCGCCGGACTTGGCTGCTACTTGGGCTTGTAGCATTTCGATGGCCTTTTTCAGTGAGGTCAGCTCGTCATCGCGGGCCACCTCCGGTGGAGGTTGCTCGAAGGTCATGCGCCTCGTGAACGTACGCCCCCGTGGTGCCTCACTCTGGGGTGACCTCTCTGTGATGGGCTGGAATTGGCGTCCACCATGGGGGCCCAACCCGTCGGTCGCGGGCCTTCTCTATCGGTTATGAGCGGACCTGCGCGGTCGCAGATCTGAATCTCCGTGGGACGTAGCTGGGGCCGCCGTCCGTTCATTTTCCTTGCACCTCGGCCCCAGACGGCCTTGGAGGACCTCCCTCCTCGTCGATTGGTGGGTGGCGGATGCTTCGGTGTAGGCCGAGGCTCGCCCTGTATGTGGGGTGGGCTCCTCTACCACCTTGGCCTTCCCGGTGCGTTCCCGGTGCTGGCGAGCTTGGGCCGAGCTCGCCTCTTGCTCGGTGGGGAGGTTGTTGTATTCTCCCCGGGTCTGAGTGCCCTGAGTGGGCCTCGTCTGCTCCCTGGCTTCGGCGGCTGGAGCTCACCGGGGTACCAGGGCGAGCTCGTCGAGCTGCCTTTGTTGCAACCTCTGTAGGGTTACAATGGTGCGCTGGAGCTCGTTGGGGTTGTTGGCGAGGTCCCTCAGGGTGGGGTTCAAATCCTCCTGAGTCACTACGACTCGCGGAGGTCGTGGAGCGTTGCTCTTCAGGGGAGCTCGGATTGAGTTCTCCCCTTCGACCTGGTCCTGGGCGCCCTCCTTCCACCTCCGGGTATTCGCAGAGGTCTGTTCCTTAGTCATTTTGGGGTTTTGCAGGGGGAAGCTCGCCGAAGGTCGCCGAGGTCGCCGAGGTCGCAGTCTCCGACCAGGATGGTTTTTGGCGGGTTTTCGTCTAGCATTACGTGCAACAAATTATCCAAAATCCGGTTTATTCGTGTACACGTGTGCGTTTGAAAACTTTTTTCGGGCAGAAACTATGGATCCGGAAATTTGGGTTTTTACCCGAAAATTTGGGTTTTCATTTAAGGGACGAAAGTATGTGTGTATCTTCAAGTGTTCTTGAGTTTTGTCAAGAACACCTTTAAATCTTCAAACCTTCAACAAACCCTAATTTTTACTCTCAAATTTTTGGTTCAATGGACCCTCCTTCTAGCGCCAAATTGTTGATAGAATTTACTAATCGTGTTTTTTATGTGGCTTGTTATAACATATTAATCCTATCAAATAATAATCTAAGATTTTGTGTTCTTGAGGGATAAGATAGAGAGAGAAAGTGGAGAGTTTAGAGAGAGAAAGTAAAAGTGTATTATGATTCAATTGTGTAATAGTTACAAGCGAGGTCTTATTTATAGGTGTGTGAGTGTGAGGTGGCACCTTACGAGCCTATTTGGCTTCTGGTGTTGGCGAGGGTTCGTAACCCTCACCTTGATCCCTCACGATGCTCCCTCTACGATGCCTCATCCTACTACACGTACATATCCTATCTATACACCCGCCGGTTGAGTTCTCGGGCTTGGCGAGCTACCCGGCGAGCTCTATTGCCTTGTGCCATTTCTGGGGGTTATACAATGACGGACCTCGGTGAGATCCCTTCTGGGCAGGAGCGAGCTCCCTCTCGAGAGGGGTAGCTCGCCCGTACTCTCCTTCTCCGATACCTCTGGCCTTCGACCTCGGCCTGCTGGGGACTTGGGTGAGCTCCTTCGTGTTGGCCTTGGTCAGGGCTGGCGACTTGGCTCTTGCACGAGCGGGCAACCTCCTTAGCCTTGGGATAATTTCGTGATTATCCTTAGGTAGTTCGCCTTGTCAACAGATGAATTTACCAAAAAAATTATCAATGAAGTTTCCAACAAACTATAAGAATGTAGATAGGGTTTTGTATAAAAATTGTATATATATCATAAATTATTTTGAAAAGTTTAAAGTAATAATTAGAGGCCATTTTACAAACAAAAAACTCAAATTGATGTTAAAACTTTTTAAAATTTCATAGAGGTGCAAACTTAATAAAAGGTTCATTTTAATTACAAAAATATCATTCTAATATATGATAAGAATTTACGATTGTACTATTATAATTATGGGTGTACTACTGTCTATACGACTGTACTATTGAATAGATGATCGTACTATATATGTTGTTTTTTTATGGGTGTGCATTCAATGCACTAAAAAGTACAAATGGCATGACTCAGAGTACTGTTAATCACGTATAATGATGACATTGTTTTATTATCGACTTTTGTTAACCAGGTACGTTAGCTCACCTGGCCACCGAGCTCCTCACTTGAGTGAGTGACTCGGGTTTGATTCCCTCTGGGAACGAATTAAGAGAGATATAAAGTTGGTTTGGAGATAATTCTTGGAGTATTTGGGGAGAACTAATTTCTAACTACTAACAACTAACATTTACCGATAAAAAAAATTATCAACTTTTGTTGACAGCAATTCTGATAACCTGTACTCTCAAATATATTATGTACTATTGAACTTTTTAATGTACTGTAACTTTTTTAAGTTAATGGTGGTCTAGTTAAGTGTCACCTTATGCTTGTAAAGTTAGTATAAAAGCTTGTAACCTTCATTAGAAAGAATAAGTTTCCATTATACAAAAATTCCATACAATTCATTCGTAGTATCATCACTTCATAAACTTAATTCTTAATCATATTAAAGGAATATTACTTTGATTTTGTTTGGTAATATTCATAGGTTAAGCCACATAACCCTCATTTGGTAAAATGTTATCAACAAATTGGTACTAGAAGCAGGATTTCAAACCTCCGATCGTGAACAAATTCAAGAAATCCTTCTAAGTGTTCTTTGAAAGAACATGAAGATCAAGATAAGTTCTATACCTTAAAAATCTAAAATCATGAAGCATCTCACTCTCAAACCTCACCTCGAGGCCAAATTGTTAGATGTTCCACGTTTAAGATTCCAGCTCTCACTCCTCATGTAGAAGTTGCACGAACTGAAAATAATCAATTCATCGAACCAACATACATGGAAGTTATGAGAATCTTTCAAGAACACTCTCACGTCATGTCGGAGCTTATACCTTTTATAAAAAATCCAGAGAATATTGAAAGAACAATCTCGGTGTTGAAGCACTGCAAAGACAACAGGCACAAGAAGTACCATTGGAGACATAATGTGCAACAGAGTAAGTAAAAGATTGTGTTACCCCTCTGGATAATGAAAATGAAGTTTATAGTGAGCAGACACATCGATGTGAAGAGAGAGGTAAAGGAAAAGTGACTGGTCATTTAGGATCACGTGGTGGATGAGGAACTAGTGTGGTTGATGACTCAAGTCACAGCACCCTATGAAGTGGCGTAATAGAACGACTTGGAAACCATTCACATAGCTGCCCAACCACAGCTGCTCGCCCACCTTAAAACATTGAGGCATTAGATTTGCTTCCTCGATGTTCAGTCCACGAATGGTTGAGGCATTCTGTAATGGAGAGATTGGGCCCACATGAGGCGAGCAACTGGTAAAAATCAACATAAAAATCTTACAGAGTGAGGGACTGCATGAAGCTGCAGCCCGTGAATAGCCTCCCAAAGTGGGGGGTTCCCAATGATACACTGTTAACAACGCATAAAATATTGAAAAGATGCAAGCACAGATATCTTTTTGCCCAAAGGGTGATTCTAGTACATATTTACTTGTATCTCCTCTGTCTCCCACCATTTTGGAAGTCTCGATTCAAAAGAAGATATAGTTCCCAATTACCAGTCTATATGAAGGGGAATTAGATCCCAAGGTGCACATTTCTAAGTACACGATTACATGATTTTCATGGGTGCTTCCGACGCCACCTAATGTTTGAACTTTTCCCTCACACTCAGAGAACGAGTGCACCGATGGTTTTCATCAATAACACTAGCTTTAATTAACTTGTTTGCTCAACTGAGTAAAGAGTTTCTACCCCATTTCTCAGGCTTTGGGTCGTACTTGATCTAAAAGCATCATTTAGCGAATCTCGAGCAGGTAAGTGAAGAACCAGACCAGCAGTTTTTGAAAGATTTGATAAATTTTTGTTGAAAGGTAAATTGGTGAGTGAAGATACTAAAAGTGTGGCCGTAATGATTAGGTTGAAGAAAGGGGCTGACTTATGGAAGGAGATGCATCTTGCATGTCCCAAAATATATGCCAAATTCAGGAATAAGGCCGGAGTTTTCATGGCCATGCAGGAAGCCCTCCAAAAAGATCTTGGAGAACTAAAAGATGACAAAAAATCTGAAAGGAAAGGTGGGAGAAAACACATAGCTCCAAAGAATTTGAAATTCTTTGGGGATGACAATGAATTCAAAGAGAAATTGAGTTAGATGCTCACCATTTCAATTGAGCAGGTTTACACAACTGTTAGCAATAAAGGCATGCTATCTGCTCCTCGAAGGATATGACAAGAGAAAAACAAGCTCAATTGCAATAAGTACTGTGCTTATCATCAAAGCATTGAAAACTGCACCAGTGAATGTAGAGACTTGTTGAGGCAATTGTGGAAGTTCTATAAAGATGTGATATTATTGGAGTTTGTAAAGAACACCGAGGAAGAGGCAGCGAGCAATTGCACATACTAGCACTAACGAAGAAAGTGATGAAGAACAGTCCCCAAAACCGAACCCTATCCCTTTTCGTTCCTTTTAGGATATCCTACAAAACAACTTTATTTCTCAATGAGAAAACATGTACGGATGGCTCCATTGACATAATATGATCTAGTTCAGGAAATTTTGGTGCTAGAAGAGATTGGACGAATTGGCAGTTGCTCAAATGGGAGACCACCTCCTGCGAAAAGGTAGAACTTCGCTTTGTTGATCAAGTTCAAGGAATGAGGGCTGGTCATTCCACCAAGCCAACAACTAAACTTACATTTTCACAAAAGGATTTGGATGGAATTATCACGCCCCATAATGACTCTCTGGTAATCAGCACTAATAATATCATGAATGTGTAAGTTCACAGACTACTGATCAATACAGATGCCTACACAAATATTCTGTTTAAAAGCACTCTGGACCAAATAGGGGATTATGAATCCTATACAGAAGATTGTAATCATAAAATTATAGGATTTTGGGAAGCTGTTATAATTCCCTTAGGCACTATCAGATTGCTAATTGAACTTGTGTCAATCGATGATTCCTGATAGGAGGTTGACTAGGCAAATAAACTTTTTAGTTATAGACACAATCATCCTCCTATAATGGATTTCTCGGTCGACCTTTTTCATGAATTTAAAGTAGATTGTTCCACTTATTATAACTGCTTGAAATTTTCAACGCCAAAAGGAGCAGATACAATAAAAAATGATAACAGAAGACTCGAAAATATTTATTACAAACTCATTCGTCAATAACCCAAGTGTTAGTCAATGAAAACCACGTTGAATGCTCAAATTCTGGACCCAACACGTTGGACACTTTGCGATACGAAGTGAAAACAATGGAGGTTGACTCGCTAGTTGAAGAAACAAAGGAGCAAAGTATGCCATTCAACCCACGTGATGACGAACAACTACAAAAATACGATGAACAGATGACCGACTCAACTAAACCAAATCGAGGTGAGCAATTGTTTGCCCTCCCTAATGAGAGCGACCAGCTACCTGCTCTCCCTTATAAGGGCGAGCATGTGCATACTCTCCACCATGGGGACGAGCAACAAGCAGATCACCATCTAGAAGATGATGTTGAGCCTCGTCTGGGGTATATGAACCCATGGAGATTGAAGATGAGCTAAACATGGACGAACCAATTCTTGATCTAGGTGGAAAGAAAAAAAAAAGATGAGCAACTGTAATGGAAGAGATAACAACTATTAAAGTGAACTCATAAAGAGAAGACTGGGAGTTGTTCATTGGGTAGGAGTTGCCATAATCGTATCGAACCCGAATGATAAAATTTCTAAAAGCTAACTAAGATGTATTCACCTGATCACATTCAGATATGATAGGAACCAGGTGGGCTAGGTCACCTAGCCACCGAACTCCTCACTTAAGTGAGTGACTCGGGTTCGATTCCCTCTGGGAACAAATTGAGAGATGGGAGATATAAGGTTGGCTAAGAGTTTATTCTTGGAGCGTTTGAGGACTTGGTGTAACTAACTACTAACAACTAACATTTACCGATAAAAAAAAAGATATTATAGGCATTCCACCTGAATATGCATACCACCAACTAAAGGTTTTTTTTAAAAAAATATTGTGTTTTTTATTTATAGTTTATAAAAATACATTGTTTTGCAAGGTAGTTATGTTTTTAAGCGAAAACGTGAACACCGTTCACGTTTTACTAGAAAAAATTAACTCCGTCTACTGGCTGTTAGACGACGTCGGAAAACGTGAATCTCATTCACGGTTTAAGTCAAATAATTCAAACGCCCATTATCTCCTAACAAACCCACGTGATTTAAGCTGAAAATATTACTGACCTTGACTCATTCACGTTTTCCGTGCCTAATCAATACAAGATAATATTTTATTTTTATTTAAAGTTAATAGATAAATATATAATTATCAATAATGTTATCTTAAATTGATATCAAAATGTTAATGAATATAGATATAAGCATGCCTATTTTTTTTTTTTATGTAAGCACATTTTAAAAATGAAACCATGTCCAAGACATTACTACTTCCACGCAAATTTAACTGCTGTTTTTTATTACTTATCCTTTTAATTTAAGTTGAATTTGATTTATAAATAAAAATATATTATAAAATATAAATATAATAGTATAGAAAAATAAATAAATTTTAAGAATAATATTATGAGAAGCACTTTGAGAAATTAGGGAAAATGCCATTTTCATGGTTGTATTTTGAAAAATGACACTGAATATATTATTTTGTAAAATGACCTGCGTGATCTTCTTGTGTGATCTCTGTATAATCTTTGTGCGATTTTTTTAATAATATTTAAAAAAAATTAATTCTATAAAAATGCACAATCTTTTATTAAAATTTAAATTTAATCATTAGCTTTACGATTATAATTAAAAAAATACAACTTTTTAAGAAATTTCAACCCAATATATATTTTTCATCTCCGACCGACAATTGATGATTAGGGATGACAAATGGAGCGGATCGGGGCGGATACCTCAATATCCATGCCTGCTCCGCCCTTTGCCCCGCTAATCTGCCCTTCTCCATGCTCCACTGCGGGGCAGCATTTTGAGATCCATACCTGCCCCGCTCCATCTATTAAATTCTCATAATTTTACAAAATCAATATATTAAAAAAAGCTAAATGCAAAATATTAAAAATTCACAATTTAATCAACAATAATACATCTAAATTACCAAATCATATCCAAGATTGATTATTAAAAAAAATATATAATTCTATATATTATATATATATATATATTTAATATTATATATAATTAATATTATATGGAGCGGGGCGGGGCGGAGCAGGGCAAAAAATATGTAGATCCATGCCTGATCTGCTCCGCATGCGGGGTGGGGCGGATCTGCTCCATTCTCAAAACGGGGCAGATCGGGGCCGATCCAAACAGAGCGAGGCAGATTGGATCAACTGCGGGGCGGGTCGTTTTACCATCCCTATTGATGATGTGTCTCGCTGGAATGAGTAAAAGTTTATCATGTTGGCATGCCGCATGCCGCATGCATACCTAAATTTTAGAAATTCAAATCTTCAATATTAAATTTTTTCAAAATTTGGTACGATTTTAGATAATTTTTTCTAGGTACTTGGGTGTTTTTTCAAGTGTTTTGTGTATATGATATTGAACGACAAACATATAAGAATATTTTCCCCTTCTACAGCCAGAAAATATTTTTAAATAAAAGTATTGTTATTTTATTTATATTCATATGATGTGGAATTAAAAAAATAAACAGGTAATTAAATATGTGTACGTCAGTGTGATAAACATTCACGCGTTCCGATGAGACACGTCATCCATCAGTTGTTGGCCGAAAATAAAAAAACATGTATCAGATTGAAATTTTTAAAAAGATTGAGTTTTTTTAATAATAATCGTGAATCTCATAATCAAATTGAAAATTAAGTAAAAAGTGATGCATTTTTATAAAATTAACCGTGAAAAAAAATATTGGGTGATATTTTTCAAAATATAACTTTAAAATAAAAAAACTTGTATGCACCCAAATTTATGATAAACTAAAATTTCTCAATTATCATTGTTATATATATACAATATTATGCATATAATATTATTAAAAAATCAAGTATATTTTTATAATAATAATAATAATATATACTCCTATATAATAGTAATAATGATTATAAAAAATACAAATTAATATGAATTCTTTTTTTAATAGGTAAATTAATACGAATTCTTTTTTTTAATAGGTAAATTAATATGAATTCTAGTCAACTTTAAAAGTGAGATTTTGACAAAATTCCCAAACACTTTTAGGAGAAAAGTTTTTCATGCCCGAAATACCCTTTCTATGCACATGCCAGAACCCAGAAGGCCAAGAAGAGAAGAAACCATGTCCAGTTTCGGTAATTCAAATATTTCTTATATAAACATAAACTTATAAAACTGTAAACCCACTTTACGTTTGTCGTCTTCGTTTCTGTTTTTTAACACTGCCACTTTTAGTCTCATTATCTTCATCTTCTCCGCTCCTCTTCCTTTCATGCACTTCCTCCACCACTGCGTGTATTTAAGATGGCGAGCATAGACGCCGTCAATCCTCTTCCGCCGCGGTTTCCCTCCCACGACGGTGGTGGGATTAGGGCCGAAGATTTGAAGCACATAGACATCAGCCTGCTATCGCAGTCGGAATTGCAAGCACTTTCTTCATGCTCCAATTCAGCTTTCGACGTGCGGCGGTTGGAGGATGTTGTTTCCCCACAGCTTGACCGATCACTCTTCAACGAGTCCGCCGGTAGCCGCCGGCAGAACTACTCCCGCTTCCCTCACCGCTCGCACTCCCGCCTCCCTCACCTCCAACCCCCCTCCCTTAAACCCCACGACAATCCCAACCCTTGCTCCGATCCCGTAAGTCACTCAATTGTCCACTTCCTCAAACACTTCCTCAATGGCAACCACAGTCCTCCCCCACCACCGCCCCTACCGGAGCCAGCGCCAGAGGAACGGCTGAAACATGTCACAGACCAACCTGGGGAATTAGGGTTTCTAGGGTTACAAGACAATTTGAAAATTAAGCGCAAAAGGGTGAGGATCGGCAAGAAATTGAATGAAACTAAGCTTCTGGAGAACAACGGAGCTGGGATTGAGCTGCAAAAGGTAAATTGCAAAGGTAATATAGTGGATTTTACCGAATTGGAGAAGAAAGGGGATGATGTGTACTGCGAGGAATTGAAGAGGAGAACGAACGGGTTAGAGACTGAGGAAGGCGGTTTGGACTTTTTGCGGGCCGTGGAGGGGCCGTGGTGTAGCAGGAGGAAGAAGAGGAAGTATGTGGATGCGGCTCTGTTTGGAGATGCACTGCCGGTTGGCTGGAAACTCTTGCTTGGTCTCAGGAGACGCGATTTCCGGGTCTCTGTTTATTGCCGGAGATTCATAAGGTGGCAGTGTTCAGGATTTTCTCCATTAGTTGTATTAATTCTTGCATGCATCACTGCGACCTGCAGAATTTACTTGATATCACATATATGAGTTCTGTATACTCTCCTAATGAATGTAGTGTGGGGCAAAAACATTTAGAATAAGTCACTTCAACTATAAATGCCTCTATGTAGATTATGATTAAAGACTCCATTTGTTCCTTCATATGATCGGGTATAGTAAATTTGGCAGGCCTCAGCCACATCGCCATGCTCGAATAATTGCCTATTATTGACTTTTGAAGTTATATCTTTTTGATGCAGTAGTCTTTACATGATGTTCTGAAGCTCTAAGAAAATCTTCAGACTTAGTTCGGATTTTCTGGGCGTAATGGTTTATCAGATAACATGCTCAAATTAAAGGATATCATTTTACTATAAAACTATAGGTTTCTGCTTTTGCCTTTTAGTTTGCTCTTCCACAATAGTCGCTACATTTCCTTATATTTTAGTATTTGTTTTGATTGCAAGAGAAGTTTCTGTGTGGGGATCATTATTAGCAAGGACTACATCCTTTAACTTGTGGCTTCCAGACCTTAAATGATTGCTTTATATGCTTTAACACTATTTATTGGTGAGTGCCTTGACTACATAATCTAAAATCAAATTTAGGCTGCACAACAAAGATTTACATTAACTTAGAAAAATTTAAAGTCTTTTCAGCACAAGTCAAGCATATTTCGAAGTTGCATACATCTACAAAAGCTAAAGAAAATGGAAACATATTCAGCATTTTAGGTAAAATGTTGAATACTGAAAGGTGCAGTTACAATGAACCATCAGTTACATTTGATTTTCCAGGGCACTTGTAATAAATGTAATTGCTTCCTTATATGCTCTCTGCGAAGACTACATGCTATAGTTTTGCACTATTAGTCTATCACAATTCTGGGTCATGTTTGACTGTAAATTCCATGAGCTGTCACTCAAGACTGGAAATAAACATTTTGCGCTTGTGTGGTTTATGAATCCACAACTGGTATAATTGTGGAATCACTCTCTCTATCTTTTCCTATGCCATATCTTAATGAAATTCTTGCACTTCTGTTTTGGTTTAGTTATGGATAAATGGGAATGATTTGCTCTGCTATTGCACTACTGATGATAGATTTTAGTAAATTTTCTTTATGCTTAAATAAACCATCTTCACCCTGCTAGTTTGGAGAGTGCCCCCCTCCCCCAAGACTTGGGGTCTTCCTGTAAAGCCTAAGCAAAGAGTTATGCATGGTCATCTAGCTATTAAGTGGTAGATCGCACAAAATGGTTAGTCTGCTGGTTTAGTGCTCAATATACGCCAGATCAAGTCAATGATATTTTTCACTCATGGAAGCTATATGTTATGAGCATGCATAAACCAACTTCTTGGGTGGGATAGAGGGTGTGGGGCAAAGGTCTGAAATGCTGACAGCCAACTCTGGAGGATATGTGTGTAGAAAGAAAGTCGTATCTATTATTTCTGGACCAGAGAATTTCTTATTTGTGAAATGAGTCTTCTAACCATGATTCATCCCTGTTGTTCATTTTGATTACTTGCTATAAAAAGTATACAATCACTAATGGGTTAGTTTACGTGCCTTTGTTATTAAGAGTCTGGCAAAGGAGCATAGTTGTTGAAATCATGGAGAGCTTAAATTCTACTTTCGAGTTCCCTCAGCACTGAATTTAGCTGATCAATATGATATGCTTTATAATTTGCATAAGAAATTACCCAAAGAGAATGTACATTCCTGCCTGCAAATTATTTTTCCAATTTTATTTCATATGTGCTTTAATAGAATGCATAGTTGTTAGAGGTGGAGGGTGCCTGAGGTGCAAGGCAAACTAAAAAAAATAAAATTATGTCATATACTGATGGTAATGTTTTAATTATGGGAAAGTATTATGTGCACTGTACACCTCTAATATTATTGCCTAAGAGCTAATACTATTACCTGTTAGAACTATTACTATTGGCTAGTGGTAAACGGACAGTGCACAAGGTGTACACTGCCCATAATACCTTCTCGTATTTAATTATTTGATTCAGTCTACTTTATGTTGTTCTTTTTATGTAAAAAAATGTATCACTTACAAATTATGTAACTAATATATATACAATTATTAACTAAATTAAAATGTTTAGAGGGTGGTAATACTCTCGGTTCAGAAGGCGCGTGATGCACAGGAGATGATGGAGAATAGGCGCACATCTCTTACCTGTAGTTCCACCTTCTAACTCCTTCACCTCACACCTCTTACAGCTAAAATAGAATTTTGGTGCCAACCACTCGGATTTTCTGGTTATTCAGCTCCAATGGCACCAATCAACGTTCATTTTTCTGGTTCTTCTAAACTTACTTTTGTGGCTGGCTTGGGGCTTCATTCCGTTAACTGGTTTATTGTCATTGCCTGGGTCACTTTCAGCTTTGTTTATTTCTTAACCATATACAGATACCGACCAACTGAGTAGCTTTTGGAATCTTCAGAAACGGGTTTTTCTTTACTTGATTATCAACATCTGAGTTGCCATATGAATTAGTGGCTGATATTTAGAACTTCATTGGTGAGAGATGCTGTATGCATTGAGAAGCATGCCACTTGACATGAAGTTCAAAATTTATTCTTTCGAATCACTGTATTTCACATCATCTTGTTTTTTCATCTTTGTTGTGTAGCTCACTGAACTTGTTATTGTTTTCTGATTTGGGGCTATTCCTCTACATTTTCCAGCCCTACTGGACAACAGTTTATGTCATGCAAAGAGGCCTCGTCATTTTTGCAATCCCATTTTGGGAATAATGATGCAGATCAGCAAAGGGATCCAAGGACTTGTAATCAGCAAGCTTATGCCTTGCCTTCTGAAACCGTAAGCATATTAATAATTTAATATCTATTTCTTCTTTTCCTTTCCTCTCTCTCATCCCCCTTCCTTAAACATTTTTGTGAAATGATACAGGAGCTGCAGCAGAATGCATGGACAGCTGACAAGATGGATGATGTAGCTCAGGACATTGTAGCCCAGACAACTCTGCCTAAAATCTACTCCAAGTCACATGAGAATGATGATTGCTTAATAGACATAGAAAACCTTCCTGAAGTTCAAGTCCGTGACATCTTTGAATGTTTCAAATGTAAACTGACATTTGATGCGAAGGATGCCTACTTGAAGCATCTATTCTCGTTTCACCAGAACACTACTAAAAGATACAAGCTTGGGACGCTTGTTGGAGAGGGTGTGATCATGAAAGATGGAAAATATGAATGCCAGTTCTGCCACAAGGTTTTTCAGGAAAGGCGTAGTTATAATGGACATGTAGGTAGTCATGTGAGGAACTCTGTAAAGAAGTCTGATGATCTAAATGGTCATGTTGATGTCCCCGAAAATCCAGAATCTTCATTGCAGGAGGTGATGCCCTCAAGGTCATCAAAAATGGATGCTTTAATTGAAATTGCTCAAAATTCTATTTTAGAGTCTCCAACTATTGAAACTGAAGAACAAGCCATAACTGATGACTCTGCTGGTTTATTGAGAATGGAAGAAGTTCAGGCACCCTCCAGTCATGAAGCAAATTTGAGTTCTGCTCATTTCGAAATTCAACCAGAAGATTTAACTATTGAACAAACTCCAAGTGAAGACTTAAGTCTTGGTAGCCAAGTTATGATAGAGGGCAATGGCATTTTGAGGGATGATAATTTATGCAATTTAAATGTTAAGATGGACCCCATTTGCATGAATGACTTGGAGCCTGCTGTGTCATGCCAAAATCAGAAGTATGAGACTCGTAGCTTGGGATTTGGTTATGGAAACAGTGAAGATCATCTTGAAGATACACCTGGACTAACTGTTGGAGGGATTGTCATCCAGGATGGTATTTCTTCAGTGCCCTTGACCCAACCATTTCAGTTGTTCCCTTCCTTTGATTCTATGTCAAATAAGGTAACATATTTGTCTTGATTTTTGTGTTGTTAATATGTGGAAGTTGTTGATTTCTGCTCTTATTACACATCTGGAAGATAGTAATGTAAACAAACAATACATGTGTTCATCTGGTTGCCACACCATTCACCATATTAAATATCAGACTTGCTGCTCAAATAAGACCTGTATTTCTTCTGGTTGAGCTCTATATTGTCAGTGATTTGATATTTTTGAAGCTGCCACAGGTATTTCATGTTCTATTTTGTGGATAACCATGATGACAGACTTACTCAAATTCCATTTTTTCAATTAATAAATGTTGTTTTGACACATATCTCATTCATTTAGCGCCCAGTTCAGGTAAATTCCGCCATGTGCCCCAGTTCAGTTTAGATTTTATTAACTCGCACTTGCATGGTCAAACAACTTGAACTTGTTTAAGCCTCATACGGAAATACATACCTACCTTTTTTGCTTTTTGAAGTCATTCATCACCTCTCTTAATGATTTAGTGATTATTTAAAGATACTGCTCTAAGTTGCCTCAATGTAGGTGGTGGACATACAAGCTACTTATATGTAAACTGACTTTTCTTTCTTTCTTTTTTGAATAATTTGTGTGGTATGCTTGCAGGGAGAACATGAATTTTCTGTAGTGGATCAAAAGCTTGAAAATGTCACAGCATTTGAAGATCTGAGGTTTGATGATATGGATCCGTTTAGGTATGGTTTTGCGAACGAGCAAGACTTTACATCATTGCCAGGGAGCTCAATGAATTTGGGAATTGACAGTGGGATAGAAGATGGATTTAATTCTTCAGTTAGATTCAGTGCAGAGGAAGTTATGCTGAATACTCTGGACACAAATCTGCTAACAGTGTGTGTGTGGTGTAGAGCGGAGTTCAAACTTGAGGGTATTGAACCAGAAACTCTACCGGATTCTATAGGTTACATGTGTCCAACATGCAAGGCCAAAATATCTGGGCACTTTGACGGTGGTCTCTCAATGAACCTTCATAACTTCTGATCGTTGTGCATTATCCCACGGGTAATTTGTCTCATACACGAACTTTATGATTCAAATATAGATCTTTGTTGTGATGTTTACTTATTTCTTCATGTTTCCTATAATTTCAGTTGCTTTGGATGTCAAATTAAGGTCCTTTATAAGGTTAACGACATGCGGAAACATTGTAGAATATATGATAACTTACAGTTGATTGCTCTTTCTTTTATGGCCTTGCAGCTGTCATCATGGAGAGAAGTTCCAGATATTACGGGATAATATCGTTTATGTTGTTGAGCACAGAGCCTTTACCTTTGCTGTTGTGCTCTACATATCTCGATATGGAGATCACCTGGTAAATCATTTTTGTTGATTTACTTTTTCGTAATTAGCGTGCTGCACTGCCTAGAGATGACTTGTTCACTTGGCTTATGTTGACCAAACGTGGAACATTAGCACTTATGTTCTGTAGTTTATGTATGTTTGTGTGTGTGTGTGTATGCATATCTGTGTATCGGGATGTTCTGTAGTTTATGTATGTATTTATACATGTAATCAGGTGTTTTAGTTTCTTGTGTTTAGATATATCCATTTTGGTTTCTGGTGTTTATACAAATCTTGTTTGAACTTGGTTTGTTCACAGTTTTTGAATATCTTGAAAATATTGCTCCCTTCGTTTAATTTTACTAGACCTACTTTCTGAAGACAATATATTTTACGCTATCAACCTACAATCCATTTTATTTTTCCATGTGATATACCTGCTTTCTTGAAAGCGTGTAAAATAAAATAGGACTTGTAAAATTGGACTAAATGATTACTTGTATATGAGGTGGTGTTGGTTTCAGTTATGTTCTGGTAAGATTTTACTTTGCTATTAGAGCGAAACTATATTCATGTATTGCTTTTAAATCGCCATGTTTGCTCGATTATTCACATCCATGCATATGGATGCAGCAATATAATTTTTTTTTAAAGAGAATATATTGCAAAGTAGGTCACGGGGTATTCCAATTCTTACAATTTCTCATCAGCCATATAATGTTTATTTTGTGTTGCGATAAAACATCTAATAGAACTAAATGGGCTTGCTCTTGGTCTTGGAATATGAAGAATGGGGGAGTAAATGAGTTGAGTCGAGCCGAGCACTGCCAAACTCGACTCGATTGCAAAACCTGAAGCTTGAAATTCAATTTGAACTTGATCACTTGTTGAAAAGCTTGATAAATTCGAGGTTGACTGGGAACCTATAACCTCTAAACAAATTATTTTTTACTCCAAGGATTGAAACAATCTTCTATATTTTCTCAACCTAATCTCATCATCTCCTGATTTCCTTCTTCTGAACTACCACTCACGAAATGATGAAGTGACAAAGATATCGGATTGAACATACTATAACAACAATTTTAGTTATTCTTATCTACTAATCTGAAAAATAAAAAATGCTAATGAAACTCCTCCATGCTCAAAGCCTCCTCATATTTCTACCACCAGCAATGCCTCCATCTAGGGTGCATGAATTTTTTAAAATTATCATAATACAGTATCCGATTCGCACCTCTTACATAGGGTGCGATTTTTAAAAATGCGTATCCGATTCTCCACTTGGTGAATCCGGCTGATACGTTACGAATCCAATTATCAAATACTCGAATCCCCCTTCTGAATCCTACTTGTTGATTATTAAATATAATTTTTCAATTGATTTTTATAATTTTATATAATTTAAATTGATAATATGACACTTACTTTAGATAAAATTCATGATTATGATATATATGATGAGCTAATGAAGTTTGAATTAATATTTTATTATTTAATTGTAAGACGGACGAAAAAAAGAAAGTGTGAAAACAATTATGGGAGGAGGGAGTATTTAAGTTTGAGGCCAATTAATTAATCACGTTTAATCCCAAAAGGAAGCAAATCATCATATCGTACAGGATATATATATATATATATATATATAGGGGTGAGCACTGTTCGGTTTTAACCGAAAAACCGAACCTAACCGAACCGAAATAAGAATTTGGTTCGGTTAATTTGGTATTCGGTTCGGTTTTGGTTTTAAATATTTAAACTTTTGGTTTTCGGTTTCGGTTTCGGTTTTTAGGGTAAAAAAACCGAAAAACCGAAAACCGAACCGAATTTAAACATATATATATATAATTATAATGTATAATACTATTACTAATATATATAAATAAATTAAATAAATATTATATTACATAAATATAATTACATTACATATAGATAAAAAAAATCCTAACCCTCAAACCAGTAAGTTACCCCTTCCAAATTCCCTCCCTCACCCTCACCCTCACCCTCACCCTCACCCTCACGGCGCCTCACTTCCAGAAATTCCCTCCCCCACCCTCACGCCACTCACCCCATTCCAATCCGTCGTCGTCCGCCTAAGCTCACGGCGGGCGACCACCAAATCACCACTTCCCCTCTCCCAGTTTCCGCACACACAATTTTGACTAGTGATATTTCGGTTAATATGGTTATAAACCGAAACCGAACCGAAAATTTCGGTTTCGGTTTTTTCGGTTTTTAATGTATATGGTTCGGTTTTGGTTTCTAATAATAATAAATTCGGTTATGTCGGTTTTGGTGATTTAGTTCGGTTCGGTAACCGAACCGAACCATGCTCACCCCTATATATATATATGCTATTCCATTAATTAATGGGAGGCAGAAAAGAAAGAGCAGACGTATACGAAGGGTAGACCAGCCGCACTCATGTATGTATTTCTTACCAACTTTGAGGAGTTTAATAAATTTCTGCTAATAAATTACATGATGCTTGCTGTTATAGGCGTCCCTCAGTCACCCTACTTTTACTACATTCTATTTTCCATATTTTTTCATTTTACACTGTTGAGTCAACAATGATTGTTTGAAATCAATTGGAATGAAGAAATTGAAGAACACTAAAATTTACGTGGTTCGATCAGAAATGATCTACGTCCACGGATGAAGGCACCTCTCTCACTAATCGATGAAAGATGATACAGATTACAAGTATTTTGATCTCACTGAGTATATGATCGTCCTATATCTCTCTATACATATGTGCGTATATATATATAGGAGTATGGAATCCCTAATTAATGCTAGTGATCGTAACCACCTAACAAGAAAACTGCTACAGTTGCAACCGAAAATGAGTAACTGTCAGAGCCCAACGATCTTCAGTTTTGATTCTGTTAAACTGACCGTCCGTTGTCCAATTTGGAAGTTTAAACTGCTTCGTAACTGATCCTGAGTTAATTCCTGACTTCGGAGTCAGTATGCTCCTTCCTTGTCTTGTCTGCTGATATGATATGTCCTCAGCTGAGTCTGAGTACTCAGCTGATATCATCAGTAGACCTTTTGTCTTGATCTGACCAGCTGACCTGACCATACGATCCTGACTGACCATCATCCTGACCACCATCAGCTGACCTCCTCAGCTGACTACCATCAGCTGACCTCCTCAGCTGACTCCGCTGATATCCTGGATGACTTTCGGTAGACTTCTCAAACGATCTCAGCTGACTTTATCAGATGACTAACCATCAGCAGACCTATCAGCTGACTTCCTCAGCTGATAGTATAATGTTCAGTTAAACAGCAGTACTTGCTCATCTGATCTTAATTTCACTTTCTTTGCACCCATAACATACACATTTAATAAATATTATATTTATTACTTTTTGTAATGGAAAGTTTTTAAGTGAAGTGAGAAAGTAGTATTAGCATTTATTTAATAGTTAGTTATGAGACAATCCTCTGCTGGGGTGATAAACTAGCAAATGATGCTGGAGCTCTAAACGACGACGTTAAACTTAATTAAACTAACCAGGTGGGTTAGCTCACCTGGCCAACGGACTCCTCACTTGAGTGAGTGACCTGGGTTTGATTCCCTTTGGGAACAAATTAAGATGGAGATATAAGGTTGGCTTGGAGATTGGAGTGTAAAGGAGACTTGGTGAACTAACTTCTAACTCTAACAACAAACATTTACCGATAAAAAAAAAACTTAATTAACTTTTTTTTTTTTGCTGAAAACTTGCCCCATTTGTTTATTTTATAAATTAAAATTATTTATATAGTAAATGAATTATCACTTTACTGAGAATGTGGGAAGTTAGAGTTTCTTAATTTAATTTTTTTTTTATAGAAAACTTGCCCATTTATTTATTTTATAAATAATTTTAATTTATAAAATAAATAAATTAACCCTTTACTGAGAATGTAGGAATTTAGAGTTTAATATATATATATATATCTATATATATATATATATATTACTGAAAACTTGCACTATTTGTTTATTTTATAAATTAAAATTATTTATATAATAAATAAATTATCACTTTACTGAGAACGTGTGAAGTTAGAGTTTCTTAATTAATTTTTTTTTTTGCTGAAAATTTGACCTATTTGTTTATTTTATAAATTAAAATTATTTATATAATAAATAAATTATTATTTTACTGAGAATATAAAAAGTTAGAGTTTATATATATATATATTTATTTATTTATATTTTGAAAACTTGCCCCATTTATTTATTTTATAAATTAAAATTATTTATATAATAAATAAATTATCATTTTACTGAAAATGTGGGAACTTAGAGTTTAATGTGAGAAGTTAAAATTTAAAAAAAATTAAATTAAATTTAACGTCGTCATTTAGAGTCCCAGCACTATTTGCTGGTTTATCACCCAGCAAAGAATCCGGTCCGGTCCTATATATAAATTGGGTATAACACATTAATAGAGCGTAATGTTATAAGTCGGTCTTAAGTAAGCTAGCTTTTGCTTTTATTTATTTATGATAATAAAATAACTCGTAATTACTGAAGATATGCATGTGAGTAATTAATAGTCAATATTAATTATAGTTAGAAAGATAAAAGAGGTAAGAAATCTTTGCACAAGGAAATTAATGTCGACAGTGGGATTTCAATTAATACGATCAACTTGTACATATTGTGAAGAGGTTCCTTTTGTGTATCATATATGTTAATATTTTGAGTAAGTAATAAAACAATTAAACACGTTTGATTCTCCCAAAAAGGAAATAGTTTTTTTCTTTTTGGTAATGAATATGCCTGCTGCCTGATAAAAGTAATTAACAAACCATTCAAACATTGACGATGGCCACTAAAAAATTTAATTAGGAAATATTCGGAATAAAATGTTGGTGTCATGTAGATTTAGTTGAGAAATTCTCACCCCTTAATTTACTGCCAAAAAGATGGAATCTGGTGCTTCCAAGTGGCCATACTGACACTATTAATTGCAACAAAAATTCTCCTACGAAATAAGATCATCCACAAATTATTTATAGGCAAAGCATAAATTGAAAATGACTCATGCTTTGAACCATTAATCATAAGGTTTATATTTATAAATTTATTTTATTGTCTTGTTAAAAAGTGGTTCTTGATATGAACCACTTTCACACAATACCTATTCCTCATGCTTTGAACCATTTTGCAGGATTTAATCCTTTTTATTAAAAAAAACATAATACTCCCTCCGTCTTTCTATAAGTTGGTCATGTTGTCATTTTCGTCCGTCTTTCTATAAGTTGTTCATTGCTTTTTTACCTTTTTTGGAAACTACTATTCACTTCTTTATTATTATTTTCAATACTTTTTACACTATTTTCATTACTTTTTCACTTTTCTCCATCACATCACTCATACTTTTTCACTTTTTCCATCACATCACTTATACTTTTTCACTTTTACCTTAATTCGTGTGCCCAAAAGCAACGAGCAACTTATAGAAATACGGAGGGAGTATTTTTATAATAAATTAATGCTAAATGTATAAAATATAAATATAGTGTACATGTAATATGGTGGAGAAAGAAGAGAATAAATTAGTGCTAAATTTATAATAAGAATAAAATGTATGAATATAATATTTTTATTTTATGTCTAAAATAAAATGAAAAGTAAATACTTGGACGAATACAAATGCTTATTATGGGCCGGAGAAAATATAAATTTTATATGGTACAAAATTATATATTTATTACTCATTAAAGAGTATGAGTTGAAGATAAAATGCATTAGTTGTATCCCTAGAATGCATTAGTTATCATTACTGAAAATATGAAATTTTCAATTAAAAATTTATGAACAAATTTTACAGTGTACATGCTCAAATATAAATTACACTAATAAGTTTTTCACATTCGGAATTGAGAATTTGAAAAACTAAAAGAAAAGGATGACCCAAGAATTGGGGCATTTGTAATATACATAAAAATTATGGGGGCACATGACATGCCTCTCGAGGTGTGTAGCCGCATCGGATTTGGGTTCACGAAATAACAAATACATAAACAATAAATATAATTAATTATTTCATAAATTAATAATACATAAAATAATAAAAAAATATACATCACCATGATTCAATATTAAAATCAAAAGTCATAATAATCATGAAACTCAAAATTCAATAAAGTCATAATCTTAAAAAAAAACACATACGAGTGCAAATTTCAAACTTGTAAGTTCTACATATTAAAAATAACAGCGAGGTTTTTAAAAATGACAACATAATATTAAAAAAATTTAAGTTAGAACAATCTAGTAGGCGCCTAGATTGTCTAGTCGGCACCTAGTTGGTCTAAAAAGAAAGAAACAGATATATTCGGGAATGACCTAGTTGGTGTCTAAACGACCTAAATGCCGACTAGTCGACTCTAGGTGCCGACTACTATCCCAAACGATTTTTTAGCGTTCGATATAAATTGAATTGGCCAAGGACCGACTTTTAAAACACTGATAATCACTTGACTTGTCGCTCATTTTAGCGGGATAAGTAATAATATAGTCATGAGGCACCGCCTCACTTAATGCAATAATTTAGACAAAAAATTACGTGAAACCGTCTCATGACATGAGACTAGCTATACAAATTAACACATATCCTCTATTAAAGTGTGAATGAGTTATGATCAATTTATATTTTATTTAGTTTTCTCATATCATAAGATGGTCTCATACAAAACTAACACATAATTTTAATAATTGAGAAGAGTCTAGTATAAATTCTTTTATTATTACAAAAAGTGTAGGTACAAATCTTCGTATGAAGTTTAAAAACAAAAAAACTTATCCTAAAAGATGACTTCTTCTAATTAAGTCTATTGTTCATTGGATGCTACATACAATTTAAATATATTTTTATATTAATATCGAAATATCAAATTTAATATAAATAAGAATAATTTTTTTATAATAATAATTTGACTTTCAAAAAAATATATTTAAATTACAGCATGTGCATACAATTAAACGGACTTCATGCTGGAGTTGCATCCATTAGATGTGCATAAAGAAAGAAAAGTGGAATCTAAAGAGAAGTTAAAGTTTAATTTTCAGGAAATATGTATAATGGGAATCATTATAAAAGTGATGCCTTGACTTACTGTTGAGAAATATAATACTACTAATATATATTTATTTTCCATTCTTTATCTATTCTTTTGCCACTATTAACGGCAATGCGACTTCAAAGTAGTTGTATTATATATGGAGCATCGATATTACTCCCCTGTCACAAGAATTTGTACTATGTTTTTATAATTTAAATATTTCACGCAAATTTACATACTATTAAAAAAAATACATTAATTTGCGTATATATTCATAAATATATATATATATATATATTTATTTATATATCTTTTATATATAAAACATATTTTTAAAAATATGTTATCTCATAAAGTATAAATTTCTACTGGGAGAAGTGAGTAGGTGATATCCCGTACTTCTATTAAAAAAGAGTTAAAAAAGGGGGGTTTGAACTTTTTATATTTCATAAAAGAAAATGGAGCATATCTCTTGTATAGACAAGTCAACACTGTATAATTCACATATAATTTTAAAAAGTATTAACTATTAACTATTTTATAATTGTTTTTACTGAATAATATCAATTGAGTAATTATAAATTTAATAAAAATAGTTACAACGACTTATTTAAAAATATACTTATATTACACAATTTCATATTCTATTTGCTAAAATTATTTTGGATTTAAAGTCCCCATAGTAAAGTAAATATTCGGGAGAAAAAAAAGGCCACCTTTTGAACGTCAAATCTTCTATTTATGCTACCTATAGTAAAATTCTTAATTTTTTTTTTTAATTAATACTACCCCCGTCCCGAGTCTTTTTACCAAAAGACTTGGGCACACGAATTAAGAAAAAAAAAATTATGTTAGTGTAAAATTAATTAATAAAATATAAAAAAATATACTTTATTGATTTTTATAAATAAATTATTTTTTTTTAAGGTAGAAAAAAAGAATTGGAATGTTTCAAAATGAAAAAAAGGAAAAAAAGAGTTGGGACGAAGGGAGTATAAAAAAAATTATTATCATTTAGCAACCTCCTTGAAACTAACACAATCTTGTCAACCAATTTCACATCTAGTCTCACAACATCACTCTTGCCATGTTTCTTTTTGGGATTATAATCTTTTTCGAGAGTCTAAACACATGTTTTTGCTCCATTAAATGATCTGATAATCGGTACAATTGAATAATCTTTTTACTGTTGACAAGATATTTACTTTATCACTTTTTAATATCTTTTGGTACAATTATTATTGTAAATATTTTGAAATTCATTCTGTCATATTCCTCAATTGATCCAACGAATTCAAAACTCCCCCGTGAAAAGCGAAACCCTAAAATTTCCAGCGACAAGGTTCACGGTAGTAGGAGGGCTGTTCATTGATGCTCTATCATCGTGTCTATTAAAGGTACAAAATATCAATTTATTTTTGTATTAGCTTTTCATTAGTTATTATATTAGTCCATCACTGATAGTCATGAAAAATTATTTTGTATGTTAGGGTTCCGACGAATTTTTTGCACCGATATTTTTTGTTAAACAAGTAACACATACTTTAAATTTTCTCTGAATTTTTATTATTTAAGGTAATACGCCAAGGAAGATGAGATTGAGGCTCTAATAAACTTATATTTTGGTTTTTTTGAAGAGTAAACTACTAAGAATGGGTAAGATGAAATGCAGAGGAATGAGTTACGAAGAGAATGACACCGACGAAGGTGATAATGTTGATAGAGCCACAAGAAGAACAAAAGGGTACATAGGTGAGTTTACAATTCAGTTATTTTTATTTTTATTAGGGATATGCTATTTTTAGGAATATATATAATATATATATATTAGATTCTCTTGAGACAAAGATACTTGATGGTCTCCCCTTTGATAAATATTGTTTGAACTGTTTCCTTAATTGAAAGTCTAATAAAAATATTTTTTATATAGTTATTGAATATTTCAGTACTCTTTCAATTGGTATTAGTACTTTGCTAAGGGTTTCAGTACTCTCTTTTACATTGTAGTACATATGGTTCATGTGGTGGTATATTCCATGTTATTGTTGAGTGTGTTGTATTTTGGCCACCTTTAATGTTTTTCAGGTTCAACATCCATGAAATCAATGGTTACTTGGAGAGGAGTTCAGTCTAAAAGTCTTAAAAATACATACCAAAATTTCTACAGCTTGAATTTTTACTTTTTATATCTCTCAAGTTGTAATAAAAAAAAACTTTTTATTGTCAGGAAAAATGATGATAACAGAAAGCCAGAGTTATAGTGAATCTTCATGTTGATATTTTTTGTCTTATAAATTTGTGTAGGAATCCTATCATTTATTATTTTTATTTTCAATACACTGACTGTTGTTTACATTTCGAGTACCTTGGTTTTAGGGGACTTATCTAAAAGGGGATTATGTCGAAAACTAAATCATCATTCAAATTAAACATGGGGGGTGATTGGTTATAGGTATGAACAGAGATTTCAATTTGGGAAACAACAACAATTACAATCTTCTAAGACGTAATTTGACAAATTGATAGCA
>JAPKLY010000258.1:662910-680034 GCA_026898435.1 Prunella vulgaris
CGAATACCTAAGTTTCAGATACTTTGAATCAAGCCATTTCCACATGCACCCAACATCGTCAGCAATTGCAACAAGGGAGGTGGAGTTGTCGGCCTTCAAAGTCCTGCACTCATCATTGTAATTGATCGTTTGTATTATATGATTTATATCCATAATTATAAACTCCGATCGAACAAACACCGGAATAGAAAACCCTAATCCGGCTAAATCGCCGGAAAAATTATAGATTCTGAATATTCCTGAGAAGACGATGATATGCAGAATTTGAGAGGAGATGCAATAAAATTTCAAATTTGAGTACGCAGAACTTGAATTTGAAATCCATCGGTTGATAGAGAAGAGGAGGAATTAACTAGTGTGTAGTCTGCATGTAGGTACGATTCTAGCAGGTGAGAGAGAATTGTCAGATGGTAAGATATGTAAATAAATGTAACTCTTGGCCCCTATTTGCACACTCTTTGTCCTCCTTTGTAACTCTAAATAAAGTGGATTTTAAATTGTGTATTGGTGTGTAGAATGACCTCTAATAGTAATAAATCCTTTCTTTTTTAAGCATGTAAAGTCTTGATTTGAAATTGGATTTTCTCATTTATGTAAATTTTGAGTTTGTAAATTCAATACTCCATTCAAATACACTTTCATTATATCTATACATATATAAAGCAAACAAATAACTATCTTTTACTTACTTAGTCACTTTTTCTTCTACTTTTCTTACATTTACCCTCTGTTACTTTTATTAAAATTTAATTATTATCCTATTAGTTAATAATAATAAAAATAATATATTATCATTACTTACAAGTATTAATTTGATATAAAGGTCCTTCAATTTAAATTATAACACAAATTTACTATTGCAAAGTTTTGTATGAAAACGGTTCATGATAAGCTTATCATGAATCAATTTTAAAGCTGACCCGTCCTTTAGCATGTATATTCAGTGAAATGTCATAGGGCCCAAAATTTTAGGGGCCCCAATAATCTTGAGAAAAATTTATGTTAATACAGATAAATCTTAATGAAATTATTGTTAAATATTATATACACGTACACATTCTCTTTTCTAATTAATGTTGGTTACATATGAAACGCCTTCTACATATTTCAAAGCACAAAGAATTAGGAAATTTGTTTGTTAGTTAGGATATGAGTTTTTTTCCAAGTTTTAGTCACAGAACATTCACGCATGACCATGATCACTCCCACAAGTAACTGAAATTTCACCCAGTACCACTCACGACTAATCAAGTTTTATTCACTAAACACAACCGCACGAATGACATAATTGTAGAAAATTTTGAAAATTAGGGACAAAATTCAAAGAAATATATATATATTTGAAATATATTACTCATCTTAAAATTCAATTATTCTTAATAAAACGAGATAACTGGAAAATCTTGTAGAAAGCTCTCATGCTAAAAGTGTTTAATAATATGATTAAAATAAACTAACTAAAGAAAATTAAGAATAAAACTTATATAAATGAATGGACCTTCAACCATTTAATGAAAAATAAAAAGTCACTCTTTCAAGAAATGACACATTGTTTAATTAATTATGAATCAGAAAAATGGAATTAGAATAATAAAACACGGAATTGGATGTTCACTTACGCCCCTTTGCAAGAGAATAAAAAAAGAAAAGAAAATTCTATAAGAAGATAAATCTCTGTAAATGCGCTTTATACCATTCCACATTAATTGGTTCAAATCAATTATCTTTACGCACGGCACAGTTAGATTCCATGATCTCCTCAAGCGATTGAAATTTGTACAGCTTGAAAAGCTTCACCTCCTCTCCTCACATCACATGACATGACGACGTCTGCATCAATAAAATCCAAAAGTTTGATCCGCCTAGATTCTTGTCATCAAAACAAACCAAGTCTGGAGTCCGATGATGAGTTTTTATTACACGAGTATCTATGCTTGAGGTGGGTTCCATAATTAGGCTTCTTCATATGTATTTATAACAACTCAGTCATGCTGCTATTGTTTAGGCATCCTCCTCCTCATCATACATACATATAAACATCTTCTCTGTAGGCCTTCCCAGAATAGAAGACTTCAATATGGACAGTCTCATATGCAGGAACTGCGGAGAAATATCATCTGTAACACCGAGCACACATCAGATCCGCTGCCATGGATGTGAGCTGCTTTTAGAGACTGGCAGTCCCAGCAACGAAGTATGGCCAACAGGCCAACTCCCAATTGTGGAAAGTCGTGGTTTTGAAACTAGATGCTCTCTGTCCAGGACAAGCAGAGTCTGGAGCCTAGAGCTGCAAAAGAAGAAGACAGAGGCAAAGAATTTCTTTAGCATGAAATGTTCAAGCAGTAAACGTCAGCAGAAGCAACTGTGGAACCCGTCTCCATATCCTGTTACCACAGTTTTACCACCAAGGGGGAAACGTGCACTCATTTGTGGAGTCAGCTACAAGAAGCAAAAGTCTGAGCTCAAAGGAACTGCACAAGATGTGAAGAACATAAGACAGTTACTAATTGATGTATACGATTTCCCAATTGGCTCAATCCGCATTCTAGCAGGTAATCCATGGAATTTTCGATCTTAAACAATATTTTGAGTAATCAAATGCATTAGAGTAGTAGCCAATCTAGTTCACTATATATATATATATATATATATATATATATATAGTAGCTGCAAGCAAAGGAAACCAGCAAGTTATCAGCACTTACTGTATTAGTAATCTCAGCTAATTAACATAAAAGGGATGCTTTAACTTTCTTCTTAATTGCTAAACACCTTATCAATTTGCAGAAGACGAGCAATATTTACCTCCAACGAGGAAGAACATTGAAGATCATTTTAAGTGGCTGGTGACGGGCATCCAGTCCGGGGACTCATTGGTGTTCTACTTTTCGGGCCATGGCAAGCGACAACGTGATCTCATAAGGGATGAGATTGATGGATTTGATGAAACAATCTGCCCCGTTGATTTTGAAAAGAATGGAATGATCTTGGATAATGATATAAATGATGCCATTGTTAGACCGCTGACCCAAAATGTCACACTTCATGCTATTGTTGATTCTTGTCACAGTGGAACTGTTCTCGACTTACCACGCGTGTTTAACAATACTACGTATGTCTATGTCCTATTAAACCTAACTTTTTTCATATCTTCATCTCTTGCTTCATTACAGTCAGATGATCGTTTTTTATATTTCAACTCTTCAAATCCAGAGCTACAATCAGAAATGCCTATAGACTATTTCAAGTATATTAGCATCCTACCCATATTTGTTCATATGAAATGACAACAAAGGGTGTGGAATATATTGATGCACATAATTAACCGCATTACAGGTAACTGACGCTTCTAGCATGAATACATAAACAGAAATCACTCTGTTTTTCTGCCTGAATGATAAAGATAATGTTGTTGGAATGGAAGAGCTAGAAACAACACATAACTCAACGTGTTCTGGTCATATAAAGCCTTCCTACTCATGCTTACAATGTGAGAAACTTACAGAATCAGTTTGATTGACTTTGGCCATTCCATCTGAACTTTTATCAGGGGAAAATGGGAGGATAATTCCCCTCCATCTGGAGCCTATAAGGGTACAAGTGGAGGAAAGGCAATCTGCTTTAGTGCGTGTGAGGATTATCAACTGGCTGCAGATACATCGGTTAGTGATTTTTATTACTAGTTTTATGATAATAATAATAATAAAAAGTTATTATTAATTTGGGTTCCACCCATATTTTAGAGATGTTTGCACATACTTTGAATTCGGACGCACCAAAGCAAAACGAGATGGCCACACTGCATCTGTCTGCTCTTGCTTTTGTTGCAGGCTTTCACAGCGGAAATGACTGGTGCTATGACGATCACATTTGTACAAGCAACCAGAGCAGCATTTGACAAAAAAAGAAAGATAACTTATCAGGAAATAATGAATCATATGCATCAGACCATCAAGCAAGCCCATAAATCAGGACGATTTTCGGGAATATTCAGGATTTTCCACCGTAGGATCTTACAGGTACCTTTTATATCCTAGAGGAATGCATCTTTATCCAATTAGTAAGTTAACTCATAATCTTTTGACAATGTAAGATATACCAATTGGTATTTCAGTGCCCAGAAAATGCCCGTGATATGTAGCGCCATCAAGAGTTTATAAGTCAAACATATTTCTGATTTAAGAATCTATATACCTTTAAAAAAAAAAACAATTCTGATGTGCTTTTGTAATCTAGCAGGACCCACTGTTATCAGCTTCTGTAGAATTCGACACCAACTCGGAGTTCAACCTGTAGTAATCCAAAGTTAAATGCCAAAGAGAACAATCTAAAACAGGCACCAGAGTTGCACGACATTCTTTCAACTTTTTTCTTTTGGGGGAGGGGGGATGTTTGTCCAATATTATTGTTCTTGAACCAAAATTTAAATTCATTCACATGTTGCTGCACCTCTTATAGTAACAAACATGTCAACTTAATGGACCAATGTCGGAGCATCTTAAAGTTTTATAATGTATGTTGAGGGTATGTCACAGATTTCAGAACTTGTCGCTCTTTGCATCTCTTCTGCTACTAACATTCATTGCTAGGTGTTGCACATTTTCAAGAAATTCAAATTTTAACAGTAAGATGAACTATATTGACAATCAATTTACAGGAGACATTTGTAATGTTCCATCACTTCCACCGATCTCAACTTTGCACAAAAAAAGTTAACAGAAGTTACACTTCCAACTTAAAGTAAACTGGCAGAGATATTTACCTCATTCAGTGAGTTCCAAGAGATCTTCAGATGAATAGAGTCTGATTAGATCTTTACCCCACAATCTGATTACACCCTTGGTTGCAGGAAGTCTCATAGCCTAAATCTGCCAAGACTTAAAGATTAGTTGCAACTTAAAGGCATGTTATCGGGCTATAATAAGAATGATCTACACTCTGGTGTTTGCAAGGGATAAGAAAGAAATATGAGGTCAAAGCTCATCAACATATTTGGAAGTCTTGTTAGACATTTGTACACGAATTGGGCATTGGCAATGTGTGTATATGACATAAAATATGCCTATTCAAGTAACCCTAATAAAAAGGCACAGTGCATGAGTATTTCCAGGAAAAAAAATTTATTACTAAAGCAATGACCGTCAGAAAGAAGCACGAATCAACCAGTTTGTATATTGTATTTAGTACATGGTAATTTTGAAGAGAGATAATCCGTGCCCAAAAATCTTTCAAAAAAGGAAAAAAGAAGAAAAGAAAACCCGTGCCCACCTATGAATCAGATTATAAATATCATGGCTGAATTTTGAGAAAGTTTATTTATGATGATATGAATAATGATTCTCTTTCCCTCAAACAAAAAAGGTTACATCCTGATAAAGTAGAATGCCTGCCCCTCAGAATTGCTGAATCTTATAGCGGAACACATGATACATGCTCCATGAGCAAACCAATCAGAGTAACAGGGAGTCACACTGGAACAAATTCTAGTTTCAAATCATTGAATTATAATGAGCACTTATTATCCTCAAAGAACCCAACTGGAACTGGGCCTTCGACAACTGACTAATGATGCACAATTATATTGTTTTGTTAACAAGATAAAAGGTGCATACTCTAATCAAACTACTTCTATCAGAAAAAAAAAGAAAATTATATTCAATTTTAAGTAACAGCTATATATAAATTATTATTATTCTTTGGTCCAGGAACCAAACAACGAAAAAACAAAAGGCCAAAAATGTAATGCAGTCCCAAAAGGGCAAAGTTCCACATCATCATCACATGCTAAATTTCTTTTCATGAACTGAACGATCTTCCTATCTTTGGAGCTATTTAAAGATTCACTCATATGCAACACATGGTACTAACACCAGCTAGTTATTGTTTGAAAGCATCAAATGCAAAGGAGTAAAGATGTGAACCAGATTCTCTGGCATTATCTCCCTCGGTGGAATAAATAAATACTCCCTCCGTCCCATAATTGTTTTCACACTTTCCTTTTTCGTCCATCCCACAATTGTTTTCACACCCTATAAATGGAAATTATTACTTTAACTTTATTCTCACAATCCAACTAATCTCATTATTTTAATAATATAACTTTACACAACACTCTACTTTTCTTAAAAGTTGTGCCATCCCAGGGATGAAAACACTTCTGGGACGGAGGGAGTAGAACATTAGCATCTAGCGTAAAAGAAAATGCTCTCTAGCATATAGTACACTTATTATAAAATCTTCTATTTCCAGATCCAAAGTAAAAGAATTAAATATAAAAAAAAAGAACAGGAGAGATGGTGATAAAAGAAGTTAGATGCAGGTGGTGTGGGATGCCATCACTAGTGCCACCTGAGGTAAAAACCCTATTTTGCAGGAACTGTGGAGGCTCTACAATGATTCAGAGGGACTATAGTGGTTACCTTCCATATGGAGACATCGGTAATACCAATTCTATGTCAAGCAACACATATGCGACTAACCCAGGGTTTGCAGATTATGGACCTTATGGTAAATCTTACCAACCAGTGAACACAGGGAGAGTATATCAAATATATGCACAGCCACAAGCCCCTCCAGCTCATGGACGTAAGCGAGCTGTTCTGATTGGAATTAACTATAAGGATCTTCACGGTTGCATCAATGATGTGATGAGCATGAGAAAACTTTTGGTTGAGAGATTTCAGTTTCCAGTCTCCTCCATTCTTGTACTAACAGGTACTGACTGCACTAGCCCAATATCAGAATTGTTTTTATGATTATTTGCATGGTAAATATGGGCAGGGGCACAAAGATTGAAAGAGCAGGCTCGTGTCCTGAAAATAACTTTGAAAAATAGAAGTCTAGGATGAATATAGTATTAGCCTTACCAAGCACTGGTTAATCCAATATTTATTATAAAATACTGATGTAAGAACACTGCTAGCACTGTAATTGGAAAAGACAAGGAGCATTAAAGAAAAACTACAAATTGTGCAGAACTTGATGTTTATTGGCCAGGGTTTGTCATTGGTAGTGAAAGTTTTGCTCCCAATACAATCTAGGCAAGAAACATTCTGGCGTCAAGCTGATGTAGCAAATTTCATCTAGAGCTCCAAGCTATGTGATTTTAAAGTAGTTATCATTATTATATACAAATAAATAAAGCAAATTTAGCTCCATTGTACGATTCCTGTTATAAAGCACAAAACTAAAAAGCATATGTGAGTGACCAGTATTTCATTACACATTTCACGATGCGCTGCAGAAGAAGAGGACTACTCCCGTGTTCCAACAAAGATAAATATCCAAACTGCCCTACGTTGGCTAGTCCATGGTTGTCAATCGGGGGACTCCTTGGTGTTCCACTACTCTGGCCATGGAACGCAAGTGAAAGACCTTGACGGAGATGAGCGTGATGAAATGGATGAATGCATAGTGCCTGTTGACTACAAATACACAGGAGTGATACTAGACGATGAAATTAATGAAACCATCGTTAGGCCCCTGCCTAGAGGAGCTACACTTCATGCTACTTTTGATTCTTGCAGCAGTGGAACTGTTCTCGACTTACCATATGTGTTCAACATTGCTAAGTATGTCTCTTATTAATCACATGTAGTTTTCTTCTTACTTTAATCTTGTTTCTGTACAGAATTTGAATTCTCTCTTCTAACTCCTGCTTTCTTGTCTTCAACTCTAATATTCTAAGCTGAGGAGATATCATTACATTTTCCAATACCAGTGCCTGTAGATTCTTCTAACTATGTTAAGGCCTCTAGTTAATTAACATCCTGTGACAAATTTTTCTTTCCAATGAGAACAAAGGATCGATGTGGAACATATTGCAGCAAATTGATTTACCTGCATTATCTGAATCAAAATTTACATATAAGTGAATAAAATGATGCTTCTTGCATAAAATTTTGATAGAAAATACCTCGTGTAAGTTATTGTGCTTGAATAATCAAGATAGTGTAGAGAAAAAAAAGAACAAGAAGTACACATGACCCAACCTACTAGAGTCATCAAAGAACTTCCTAAACATGCTTGAGATGTAAGAAACTTACAGCATCACTTTCATTGGTTATGTGACTGTTCCATCTGAACATTTATCAGGGGAAGATGGGAGGATAATAGTGCTCTTTCCGGTACCTATAAGGGTTCAATGGGAGGAAGGGCAATCTGCTTCAGTGCATGCCACGATGATCAGAAGGCTAAAGATGCATCCTCAGTTAGGTTTTTCTTATTATTTTTCCATCTTCGTCCCCCTTGTCAAATTATATTTCCCAAATTCTTGAGATATTTGGTGTTTTTGACCATATTTTGTATCATCTGTCACAAGCAAAAGGAGAGACCACTTGTAATCTGTCTGCTATTGTTTTTATTGCAGCCTATAACACCAACTGGTGCTATGACAACTGCATTTATAAATGCAATTAAAACAGCATTTAACAACAATGTAAAGATAACTTATCAGTTCTTATTGGATTATATGCATCGGGCCCTCATGCAAGCCTATACCCCAGGATGTCTTACTGGTGGAATATGCCTAATGTACGACCATAAGGACTTACAGGTACTTTCTATATCCTTCAGAAAAATGAACCTTAGTCGATATAGTAAGATAACGAGAATCTTTTCACTGGCTATTTTTATTTAAATGCATAAAAAAAGTGCCCAAGATTTCAAAACAAATGTGCTTTCATTTATGGAATACAATTCTGGTTGCCGCACACTGAGAGATGCACATTCCTGTCCAATATGCCATCAAAATTATTAAACTAAAATATGTTTTGGATTATTCACTTAATTTGGTTATTAGGTTCCAGAATCTACATGTCTTTATACAATGCTTCAAACAGTAGTTTCTTTTACAATTCTGATGTATTACCAACATGCTCAGAACCCATTATTATCAGCTTCAGAAGGATTCAGAAACGACAAAGAGTTCAAGCTGTAGAAATACAGAATCAAATTCCAACGCAAAGGAATTTAAATCAGAAATCTGTTTTTAGGCATCTGTAATCTCCTACTTATATACTTCGGACTCCCAGATGTGCATCATTTCCATTCACGAACTTCAAACTGTTCGTCCATTCCCATCTTGCTGAACATCATTTATTACAATCATGTCATTTGTATGGAATAATGTCAGAGTATCTGCAATTAGATAATATATGTCGAAGGTTTATCACATATTTCAGAATTTAATTACTATGTGCATCTGTTCTGCTACTGCTGATTGCTAAGGAAGGGATTAGACGTCACACATTCTCAGTCAGATGAAACTATATTACAATCAGATTACAGAAGTGAGATTTATAATCTTCCAATAATTTCAACTCAACATAATACCAGCTTACAGGGAAAACATTCCAACTTAACATAGAATATTTTTTTTTCTTTTTATTTTTTTACTTCACTTGGCGAGTTACAGAAGATCGTTGCATGCATAAAATTTGATTGATTCTTACCACACAGGCTGTATGCCGTTGGTTTTAGAAAATCTCCCAGACTGAATCTGTGCCAAGATAAGCACAACTTTAAGGCAAGTTGGTAGGTCTTAATATGTTTGAATGATGCAAAGACTGGTGTCTGACTGTTCGCAGGGATTCAAAAAGAAATATGGAGTAAAAGCTTATACAAGTTTTGTTAGTGATCGTATAATTTATCAGAGCTATTGACGCTGGGAAACAGTGAAATATTTGCCTGTTTTAAGTAACTCGAAAGGGATCTCTAAAACATGTCACTAAGCTGAAAAGTGTGGACCATGAGCAACTAACATGAATCAACCAGTCCAAATAAGTAATGAAATTATATTTACTATATACTAGGTCATTTCACAAGAATGTACCCTGTGCAGCACATGGGAAAGCCTAAAAAAAGACATCAGATTGTGAATCACTAATATTTGGGAAAGCTTATTGATACACTTCATACTATTATCTTACAAGTATTATTATAGTTGGCTTTTTATGGCCCGTGGACTTTATTGCTTAGGGCTTAAGTTTGATTCTATTTAACTAAGGGTTCCACTGGAGTTAGGATTATCTTTTATCATTATGTTTGGGTAACTATTGCTGTGGGAGAGATCATTCTATGTAACATCAGTTTGAGGTGTTTTTTTAAGTTAATTCCATTATTTGGTTTCTACTCGTCTTACTCTAGTGTAGTATTTGAAATTATACAATTATGTGTGAATATAAACACTTCTTACCCTCTAAAGAACCCAAAAGTGAACAGGGCCTTTGAATTATGAAAAATAGTCTTCGATAAGCTTCTATACCTGAAACATGGTGCAGTCATATCAAGGGGTTGTTTGCTAACAATATAAAGTGGGGGAGAATCACTAATTTTTTTTAGTGTTTGCAAACCCACTCTAAATACAATGGAAGGACTTTTGAATTGTCATATGGCATATAGTTATATTATTATTTGTAACAAAATATATATAAGGTGCATTATCCAATCCAAGTGTCCAACTAATTGTTCAAGAGGTGGAAAAAAGAGCGCTGTTCAATTACGAGTAATGGCTTACCTCTAGGCGTGATTTGGTATGGTAATACCGAAAATTTAACTCATACCGTAATTTTTTATATACCGCTACATATTTTGAATTTTTGGACTAGATTTTAGTCACAAAATTTACCGAAACACAGTTGTACTGTATCTTTTTTGGACATTTCATCTTATAATGAAATACCATAAATTATGAATTTAAATACCTTTATAGAACAATGCATATCATTCGTAAATTTGGTATTTATTTATACACACCGAAATTATGAATTTAAAGACCATTAAATTTGATATTGATTCGTATGCACGGAAATTTTCATTATTTTCCTCACTCCTACTTACAAGTAAATCATACTCCCTCCGTCCCAAAGGAATTTACACACTTTTCTTATTTGGGCGTCCCACACCAATTTCCACACTATTAAAAAAGAAAACATCAGTTTGAGTGCAGCCATGCACACTCACAAAACTATACACATATTTACCCATATGCCACTACTTCATTTAAAGAACACATTTTTCTTAACAAACGTGAAAATCCCAGGGATGCAAATTCCCCTGGGACGGAGGGAGTAGTAATTATTCGTTCATAAATTAACCAGAAAGAACAAGAAAATGCAACACAATTTATCTCAGGAGAACTATTTTGGCACAGGTTTGATGCTGTTGAGTGCTAAACTGCTTTATTACGCACGGAACAATCTTCCTATATCTGGATATATCTTAGTACCGTTCATATTCAACGACCACAAAACACATGGCATAATTCTCCTAGCTAGTTAATCATTATTCAAAAGCATCACAAAACAGGATAAAGAAATGAATCTGATTCAACACTATCTCTGGGATGGAATAAAGAAAGAGAGCTTTTGCAACTTGAGCAAAAGAAAATGCTCTCTAGCAGCAGAAATAGACCACTTAATATAGCCTCTTCTATAGCCAGCTCTCAAATACAAAGAATAATAAGAAACAAGAGAGATGGCGAGTAAGAAAGTTAGCTGCAGGTGGTGCGGGATGCCATCTCTAGTGCCACTTGAGGCACAAATGGTATATTGTCAGGCCTGTGACCGCTACACAATGTCCCGCAGAGACTATAACAGTTACCTTCCATATGGAGCCAGTGGTAATGCCAACTTCATGTCAAGCAACACTAATACAAGTTATACAACTAACCCAGGTTTTACAGGTTATGGTAGATCTTACCAACCAGTGAACACTGGTAGAGTCTACCAAGTACAATTACAGCCACATGCTCCTCCAGCTCATGGACGTAAACGAGCTGTTCTGTGTGGCATTATCTACAAGGGACACAAACAGAGTCTCAATGGCAGCATCAATGATGTGTTATACATGAAAAAACTTTTGGTCAACAGGTGTGGGTTTCCAATATCCTCCATTCTTGTGCTAACAGGTACCACCCATGCTACCCCAGATATCACTAATTATTTTAATAGCTAATATGATGTTAAGAATGCGTAGGAGTTCAAAGATTAGAAGAGCATTTCAAGCTCTGTTCTATCAATCATGTTAAAAAGCATATGCAGTTGTCCAGTATTTCATTCTACACTTTCACAATACACTGCAGAAGAAGAGGACTATTCACGTGTTCCAACAATGAAAAATATCAGAGGTGCCCTACGTTGGCTAGTCCATGGAAGTCAGTCAGGGGACTCCTTGGTGTTTCACTACTCTGGTCATGGCTCGCGAGTGAGAGACAGTAGTGGAGACGAGCTTGATGGATATGATGAATCTTTAGTGCCTCTTGACTACGAAATCGAAGGAAAGCTTCTAGATGATGAAATCAATGCCACCATTGTTAGGCCTCTACCTAGAGGAGCAACACTCCATGCCATTATAGACACTTGCTTCAGTGGAACCTTTCTAGATCTTCCATACGTTTGCAGAATAAACAGGTCGGAGTTTCCACATATGGACTTAATAAATTATATCACATAATTATATCATAAAAATTAGCTGATCCTCTTCAATCAGGGAAGGATACTACAAATGGGAGGATCACCGTACACATACTGCATACCGAGGTACCAGTGGAGGGCGTGCATTCTCTATCAGCGCCTGTGATGATCATCAGAATTCTGGAGATACCACGGTAGGTAGTTGTAATATTTATTCCCTTTTAGATTCATCCAAAGTATTTCTTATTTACACCAAGAAGCTCCCAGTTAAGACTAGCAGTTGATTGGATTGTGCCTTAGTAATAGCAAATATGAAGTTCTCAGCTTGTTTCCCTCATATTTCATGTATCCCTCCACGTGTACTGTACATTGCTGGAGAATGTAACCAGCACTATATTTAACTGAACAAGTTCTAAACGAATCTTGAAAATATGATGATTTCTGGCATCTTTTCATTCAACATAAAGTTAGCAACAAAGCAGACGCCAGGCAGACACTCAATTAGATATAGAATGTGATTAATAATGAGGAAAATTGTATTCGCTGTCACGATACTTATATTCTAGTGGCAATTCAAAAGGACATAATTGATACGCATTCTTCTCCAATTGTGTAAAAAAGATTTCAATGTAACTCCATAAGTTTTCAAATTATTACCAACCCACAAATTTGTTATTGTTACACATGCTAAACTATTATCTCTTGTTGGTCATTGACTCAATATGGAGTTACATTTAGCGACATGTTAGATCAACTATATGGAACAGCAGTTGGTTTTAAGATAAATACAAATTTGTAGTACAGAATTACACATGAGAAATACAAATTGGGTAGATAAAGTTTTGTTTCTCAGGATTTTACAGGTGCTGCAATAGGTGCCCTAACTTACAGTTTTGTCCGAACATTGGAACAAGAACAAAAATTAACTTATGGACGCCTGCTTAATGAACTGCAAAAGAGAATTGGAGCTGCACGAGAGGAAGTAGGTTTAAACAGCAATGTGCCCCATTTATCACAGGTATGTTTCAATATAGGATTTAACATCCATGTTTCTTAAACGAGAGGGTGAAAAAAATATTCGGAAAATGTATTCAATCAATGAAGAAAATCCCTATTTATACACAAGAGTCTAGACTATACAAGGAAATCTAATAAAGGCTATAAATTTATACTATATTTACAATAATTTTAACATTCCCCCTCAAGCTAGAGCATAGATATTACTCATGCCTAGCTTGTTAGACTTAGAATATCAAGAGAGCCAATCTAACCCTATTAAGAGCCTTCATAAAGATGTCTCCTAATTGGTCTTCAGTCCTCATATAACCTCTCCAAAACAGCCCTCATTGAATCTTCTCACAGACAAAGTGACAATTAATCTCAATATACTGAGTTCGTTCATGAAAGATTGGATTAGAAGCAATGTGAAGGGGTGGGTGATTTTTTGAATTAAAGTGTAGGGTTGTGTGATGATTTGATGTGTAGGTTTATTAGCAATGAATTCGGTTAGGGTTTTAAAATTCAAAAACTAGTACATAAAGGAAAAAAAAGTGCCTCGTTTGGAGACTCCAAACATCGTACTCCGAAATCAAACATCCCCTAAGTACTTCTAAATATATATGTCATAAATCTAATTACTTCTCTTCAAATAAAATAACTAGTAGGATTGTGCATTTTGATGATATAACACCATCATGGTCATGAACATTATTATTTATTGGTTACTTACTTGTGTGTGCAGGAACCTCAACTGTCTTCTTCTCACAAGTTTGATATTCACTCAAAGCCCTTAACTTTATAGATATCCACCAGCTGTTATCTCTAAGGTTGACTAACTGCTGCAAATAAAGAAGCAAAGAGTTCACTGCTTGAGATTGTCAATAAAAGCATGAGCATTCCCCTATTACATATTGAAAAAACCTATGTTGTGTAAAACTTTGAAACCCATTATGATTTAAAGGGCTGAATATTCGGTGCGATACTATAATGAATCCGTGTAACAGTGATACAAACGAACACTGGGTAATTAGGGAAAACACAACACACACATTCTTTCTCAATAGAGGACCACAGAGATATCTTTGCCACAAACCTTTACGGCTGCTAATAATAATATTTCTGCATAAAAAATCCCCCTAAGGCAAAACATATCAGCTAATATAATCCAAAAAGGCCCATGAACAAAGCCTTAATCCAAATACCAAAAATAGCGTACTAAATAAAAGGAAAACACTGAATAAAATCCTTACTAAAAATACTAATCATGTAATTATGCCTGAAATTATGCTATATCAATTAAGAAGACACAATCATGTTGATATCTTCGCCCTTCGCCTATACACCTGTATCGGCTTCGGGCTCGTTCTATCATATTGTCTCTTGCCCAATAGTTTTTTTTTTTTTTTTTTTTATGACTCAGTATCCGGCCCAAGGACCGATTAATCCGAGTTATTAACCACTAATGCCTATTAACATATAACACAAGAAGGACGTAAAAGCCAAAATGCAGGAATACCATGCCAGGGACTCATTTCATACCTTTCTAATATTTTCATGTATCGTTTGAAGATCATTCAATTCTTGGAGTTGAGATACATGAAGAATCATTTTCTGGAAATAAAGATGGGCAACTAGATATTTTTTTTATTAGGATTCCTTATATGATTATATCTAGCAGGATAATTGCACTCCTAGCCCCCTGCACACCCCAAAACAACTTCCTGTTATGTAACTGTCTTTACTCCTACATGCGATCCAATTTGTCAATTAAAAAATTTTATTCATTTATTCTTTAAATTTGTTATATATAAGCCTATGACTTTTGTTATTGAAATAGTCTCACAATCAAAGTTTGTTTTTGTTATTTTAGATAATAATGTCTCAGATAAATGCAGAGTCTTTCGGTTCTACTTGTTTTCTCTGAAGGGGTTCTTTTGCTATTAAATTTCTTTTTATCTGTTGCCTTCTTTGCTTTTTTCTACTTCATGTTTTTTTTTTTCATTTTTTGAAAAAAGAGTGTTGTTAGTGGTTTCTTCATTTTTCTCACTCAAATAAATTTTAATTATTTCTAATAAATGACTAGTGCAATGACTTGTGTATGTTATTTTGTTGAAGCAGCTATTATTTTGTTTTGCAGTGGTAATCTGTTATAGTCTCTTTCTTTTGTTGAGTTCAAGAACACCTCGAAGTAAGATGAAAGATGACTTTTTTTACTAAATATTTGCATTTGTACATTGAAAAGCAAATATGTAACCTGGTCAGCTGTTTGAATGAAGAACAGTGTCCTATGCAAATTTCATGCACACACAGGGACGCATCCAGGCATTCGTCCCAAAGGGAGGCGAAATATAAAGGGGGTAAAATTTTAAAATCCCATGACAAAATTTTATGCAATCAAGGCATTAAAAAATTATCTACATATATAGTAAAGAAAATTTAAATCCGAAGGGGGGCCCACCACCCTTTAAATCCGGCCATGTGCACACAATATAAGATGCAAAAAATGTAAAATAAAGTATGTAAATGCATATGCCTTACAATCAAACATACATTCAGAATTATTAAGGTTCTTATACATTGAATTAGTACGAATATAATAAATATATTACACTAGATGTACACATGGTTAAAAGACCATTGTTTTATGAGCACTCAAACATAAGAGATGCGGATAATTAACTTCTTTGTTAACAATATTGCCTTTTCATACTTTTGTGGAGGTTAAGATTTATTGCAAGAGAAAAAATGCTGATAAGTTCAATTAAAAAATAAATAAAAACTACAGTCTAATCAACAAACTCAGTAAGTTTCACCTGAAATTGCCAGTTGTGTTCGTTGTAAGTTTCTGCCATCTTCCAGTAAACAATCCTTGCCACTGAATATCAGACATAGTTAGATCGAACAAAAATATACTGATAAGTTGAATTAAAAAATAAATAAAAACTTCTACAGTCTGCACAACAAACTCAGTGTAAGTTTCTTCCGAAATTGCCAGTTGTGTTCGTTGGAAGTTTCTGTCATCTTCCAGTAAACAATCCTTGCCCCTGAATATCAGACATAGTTAGATCGAACAAAAACTGAAAACAAGATTAAAGCCCTGAGACTAGTATATACATGTCATTAAAGACAATACCATGCAACAAATATGGTCACCATACAGTTCCAATTGTCTACAGACACTGCTAAATATAGAACACTGCTGCAATAAAAGAAGTTAATGTGTCAATCAAAAAAATTATGGCCAAATCACCCTTGTCCAGAACTAAACTATGGCAGCTCGGATCTATACGAGATTCTAGAATCTACGTCAACGTTAAGTGGCCTGCCCAGCTGATACAAAAAGTAAAAGAACTTCAGGAGATACATAACAAAGTACACATTGCAAAGCACTTGCATTGATTAGGAATAGGGTAGATGTGGTCAAATTCAACTGAAACCAAAAACTGTGTTATCACACCCCTACTGGAAATGCCACCACTTATATTACATTCAAAATGGAGTTCTTTTGTATCAATGACTATCACAATTAAGGAGAGGAAGTTTTTCTAAGATATCTGCTTATATGTTTCTGATAACTTAGTATTTTGCGATTTCATTACACCATCTTCATTCATCACATTCTTTTAAAAGAAAAACTTCATCAATCACAACATTATTGACTTCTCAAGTTAGAGATCGTTTGGCTATTTAAAAGGGTGTGGTAAAAAAAAAA
>JAPKLY010000259.1:0-71254 GCA_026898435.1 Prunella vulgaris
TGAACTGTCCCTGCTGCCCCTGTGGACCTTCAGCAAACTGAGTACTTCAGGAAATCCTGACTAAGTGTGTTAGAGCATTTTTCTGAGTCTTTCAGAAAAATCTGACATCAGTGTATTCCCCCCCAATACACTGATTATACTCGTTTCGGGACCAACATTAGTCTTTCCATTGTCATGGATGAAACACCTACACCCAAAAATATGGACAAAGGAAAGGTTAGGAGATTTACCTTTGTACATCTCATAAGGAGTCTTGCCATGCCTCTTGACTGGTAGACATCTATTTTGGATGTAGCCAACAGTGTTGATGGCTTCTGCCCAAAATATTTGAGGGGTCTGATATTCAGCTAACATGGTCCTTGCTGCCTCCTTGAGGGTTCTATTCCTCCTCTCAGCTAAACCATTTTGCTGAGGTGTTCTGGCAGCTGATGTCTCATGCTGAATACCATTTTCCCTGCAATAGTCAGAAACAACAGAGTTAAGAAACTCAGTACCTATGTCACTTCTGATTCTGACTATGCTGAGGACCAGCTCCTTCTGGATTCTCTTGAACAACTACAACATCTTGACCATAGTCTCATTCTTCTTGAACAAGAACACTACCCAAGTGAATCTTGTATAATCATCAACAATCACCAGTGTGTACTTCCTTCCACTGAAGCTAAGAGGTGAGACTGGTCCAAACAAATCCATTTGAAGCAGCTGAAGTGCTTTTGTTGTTGAAGTACTCTGCACATCCTTGAATGAGGCCTTTGTCTGCTTCCCTTTCTGATAGGCATTACACTTCTGCTTAGATGCAAACACCTCATTTGGTAGTCCTCTGACTAGACCCTTCCTTGCAACCTTGTTGAGAGTCTTGAAGTTCAGATGACCTAATCTCTTGTGCCATAGCCAGTTGACCTCTGAGGAGCTTTTAGCAACCAAGCACGAGTCAGCTGGACAACTTGCAAAATCTGCAAGATACATATTACCTCTTCTGAGGCCAGTTAGTAGCACCTGCTCATTTAAATCATTAATAACAAGACAAGAGTTTTTAGAGAATCTTACTGAGTATCCCTTGTCACAGAATTGGGATACAGATAGAAGATTGTGCATCAGTCCTTCTACATAGTAGACTTCTTCAACTCTTGTTCCTTTGATCAGCAGAGTACCAACTCCTCTGGTGACTCCAAAATTATTGTCACCAAATACAACTCTAGGCCCATCAAGCATCACAAAGTCCTGGAGGAGATGCTTTTCAAACGTCATATGCTTTGAGCATCCGCTATCAATGTACCATACATGACCTTTAGCTTCTCCTCTCTCTATTGGGCTAGAGCTTGCCTGAAATTAAAATTCAGGCTTTAGGTACCCTTTCTTTGGGTCCTGATTGGTTAGTTTCTACTTTTTGGATCCACAGGTAGAGATCATCCTTATGAGGTTTAGGAGATCTCAACCTTCTACCATATTTGTCCATAAAAGTCATCTCCTTTAGAGGATCTCTTCTGGGGCGATGAGTGATAACAGCAGGCTTGTAGGTGGGCAGCTCAAAAGGGTAGTTTCGGCTTGAGCCTTTCAATGACTCAAATACTTTAGCCTGTGAAGGCTTGCCTATTTTGGTTACGTTAAATGTAACCCAGGGCTGAGGTCTGTTTCGCTTGGGCTTACTCTGCTGAGATGGCCCAGGCTTATCATTCCTCTGCTGATTCTGCTGAGGCCTCCTTGTCTTAGCATAGCTATGATTTGGATGCCTCTTCTGGTCTTGGGGCTTCTGAACTTTGGACTTATGTTGGTTATCAGCAGGCTTCTGAGTTTTAGTACTCTTCTGAGCATTAGTGCTCTTCTGTCCAGCCGGGACCTTTTCTATCCCTCTGCTCTTTTGCCCTTCTGATACAGATGTAGGCTCAGCTAGCCCTTTACCCTTCGGAGGATCCCTAATTAACCCACTGTCACTTTTTTTCTTCTTTTGTGGTTTGGGTTTGGGATAACCAAGACCCCTTTTATCATTCACAGTTTGTGAGGACTCAGCTATTTCAGACACGACATTTTTAGCCTTAGTCAGCTGATCCACTTTCAGCTGAAGCTGCTGTGAATTTTTAATTGTCAGTTCATTTTGCTTGAAGAGTTCATCGAACTTAGCTATCAGCCGATTATGTTCTTCACTCAAAACAGTATTCTTAGAAAGCAGCTTTTCTATCAGTTTCTCATGTTCCTCACATTTTGCTATCAAGTCAGCAGACTTGTTAGCATGTGAGTCATAGGATACAACTGGCAGTCTAGCACTTTCCAAGTCCTGTCTCAAGCTTTGAACTTCAGCTTTCAGAGTAGAGTTATCCTCTTCTAACTTAGAACAAACTTTTAAGGAGGATTGGAGATCAGATAACAACTTGTGTATATCTGACTCCATAGAATAGGTAGAAGAGCAAGATGAGCTATCAGAGGGGGTAGGAGAATTTACCTCTTCTACCTTAGCCATAAGGTAGATGTCTTCCTCTGACTCGAAATCAGATAAAGATGAGGATGAACTGATGTCCTGTTTCTCCTCCTCTGCCAGCAGAGCTCTCTTATCAGCAAATCTGCGATCTCTCTTGATCCTCTTCTCTTCTCTCTCCCTTGGAGTAAGCTGAGGACAGTCATAGCTGAGATGCCCTGGCTTGTTCCCAGAATAGCACACACCATCTCCTCCTCTCTTGGGACTTGGTTCCCTCAATCTCTCTGGAGACTTGTATCTGGTCTCCTGCTTATCTGATGGTCTTCTGGAATCAGATGACTTCTGATACCTCCTGGAAGAATCACCCTTGTACTTCTGGAACTTGTTTGACATCTTGTCAAACTTTTTGGTCAGCAGAGCAAGCTGCTCCTTTAAGCTCATGTCCTCTGGAGTAGAGGACTTCTCTTGACTATCAGCTGTAGCAGAGAATGCAACATTCTTTGTAGCTGATGAAGTTGGAGTCTCATCTTCTTGGTCTTCTTCTAGAATATCGAACTCATGTGCCTTCAGATGAGATAATAGTGTATGATTACTCATTTCAGATAAGTTCTTGGTCTCCTTGATCACAGTCACCTTCACTCTCCATCTGGGAGTAAGAGATCTCAAGATTTTGTTGTTGATCTCTTTCTCTGAATATTCTTTTCCTAGAGAACTTGCCTTATTCAAGATGTTTGTCAATCTCATATCAAGCTGATCAATTGACTCATCAGCTTTCATCTTGAAAGTGTCAAAGGTGTGAAGAACAGCTTGGAGAGTTTCTCCCACATCTGATCAGTCCCTTCACAAATTAAGGAGAGTTTCTCCCACATCTCCTTAGCTGTCTTACAGGTCTTGATCTTCTCAATATACTCTTTTCACAGTGTCTCAATTATTTCAGTTCTTGCCACTTGATCCAGATTGAAGAGTTTTCTTTCAGCGTCATTTAGTTCACTCTTCTTCTTCTCTGGCTTCCTTCTTTCACTAATCTCTGCTTCTGGAGTCTTGCCATCACTTACTGCTTCCCAATAGAATTTTATAGGCCATTCCTCCAGAACATCCAGCATCCTATCATGAATGGCTCCAAGATGATTCTCCATTCTGAACTTCCAGTAGTCATAGTCTTCAATGGAAAATTCAGGCAGCTTCCTTGTCTTGGATCCACTCTTCTTGTAAGAAGCCATATCTGCAAGTGGTTAGATAAATTGCACACAAGTTTTTCTAAAACAGTTTTCAGGGATCTGTCCAGGTGACCACCAAAAGCTTTCTCAGGCTGTGGTCTTTTGGACACACAACTCTGATACCACTTGTTGGTCCCAAAAGTAGGTTTTATAGAAAGAAACACTAAGTCAAGTCTAGAAGGGTGGGGGGGTTTGAATAGACTTGATAGGTTTCAAAAACCTTTTTCTAAATTAGGCTTATTTTAAAAACAGCAGACTACTTGATGTTGTCTGGTTTTGAAAATCTTGTGCTGTGTATAGAGTGCGGAAATGTTTTAATGAAAACCTTTTTAGAGATTTGTGCACAGTTAAGAACAGAAAGATAAAGAACACAAGACACAAGAATTTATAGTGGTTCGGACAAAAGGTCCTACTCCACTCTCCACAATCCAACTAGAATTGTGGGGCTCTCCACTAACTTCTCTCTCACTCACTCACTCACAAACTTTGAGAGTACAACTCTCTTACAGATGTCTATGCTTGAAAGCAGTCGACTTCTAACAGCTTCTACAAAGCTTACAAAGGATTAATATGAAAGAATGGTGTTGAGTACGAGTGAAGATTTTGATAGAGTTTTGGCAAGCTGAAACGTGTATAGATCGATACTTGAATTCTTCACTGGCACTCTTATTTATAGGTTCAAATAACTAGCCGTTGGGATTAGCTCGAGATCTGAGATCCTATAAATCAGGAATCAATCAATCATCGGGATTGATTGAATCTTCTTCATAATTCCCGGAAATCTTCGCGATGCTCAATCAATCAAGTTTGTCCCCTTGATTGATTGATCTTCTATTCTGGGAATCTTCTTGTTGTCGCAAGTCAACCCTAGCGTGATTCCGTAGAATCTAGGTGGAGCACAAGACTACAGCTGATCTGTCTCCTCAGCTGGTGTACCAGTCTGCTGATACTCGGACCTCTGCTGATGTGCAGGTCTGCTGGTGCACCTCAACTGATAACTTGATCTTTTGTTTGGTGACATGGTCCTCGGTCCTTGTCTTGTCTGCGACATGCCTAGCTGATCTTCTGATATCAGCTGATCTGACTCCTCTGATGTTCTACTCCAGGTATTCCAGTGTCAGCTGCTCAGGTCTTCTGTCTTCTGGAACCTGCTAAGTCTTCAAAGCCTTAGCTGATCTTCTTCTCTATGATAGCTTTGGATCTTCTAGGTAGCAAGGTTTATTCCCCCTTACAATAACCTATCTAATCCTAACTATTCATCAGCTGACTAATAGGTTCAGCTGGTCCTATTACAAGCTGATTGATTTATCTTATCATCAAAACATTTAACAAGAATGTCCTAATAGGAAGAATTCAAAGATTGAAGGATAAACTCAGTTCAACTTTTGACATGAAAGACCTTGGAAGTGCAAAGAGAATTCTGGGTATAGATATTATCAGAAACAAAGCAGCTTGAAGGATGTTCCTAACTCAAAAGGACTACATTTCTAAAAATCTTAAGAAGATTCAATATGCATGAATCTAGATCAGTCTCCACTCCTCTTGGACAACACTTCAAACTCACAGCCGATCAATGTCCCAAGAGTCATGAAGATAAGTCTCAAATGAACAAGATACCTTATTCAAATGGAGTTGGAAGCATAATGTATGCCATGATTTGTAGCAGACCTGACATTGCTCATGCAGTGAGCTTGGTCAGCAGGTTTATGGCTAATCCTGGAAAGGCACATTGGGAAGCTTTCAAGTGGATGATGAGATATTTGAAAGGTACATCACACTTGGGATTATTGTTTGAAAGGACTCAAGAGATCAAGCAACCTCTACAAGATTTTGTATATTCAGACTATGCTGGAAGCATAGATACAAGAAAGTCTCAACTGGATATGTGTTTACACTGTATGGGACAATTATTAGTTAGAGGGTTGCACTACAATCTATGGTTACACTATCAACTACAGAAGCTGAGTACATTGCAGTGACAGAAGCAGTAAAGAAGCCTATGTGGCTGAAGGGCATTATCATAGAATTTGAGATCAGGCAAGATGAAGTTACTGTGCAATGTGATAATCAATGTGCCATTCATTTAGTCAAGCATCAGGTCTTTCATGAAAGATCCAAACACATTGATGTTAGAATCCATTTTGTGAGAGATGTGAAGAAAGTGATCACAGTACAGAAAGTTTCAACTGGTGACAATGCAACTGATATGCTCACCAAAGTGATACCTAGTTCAAAATTCAATTATTTCTTAGAGCTGGTTAAGGTACAATCTTGGGATGTGCCTTAATTCTACTGTAATGTGAAGATTAGGTGTAGGCATCTCACTTACTTTGAGGTGGAGAATTGTTATGGGTGCAAAGAAAGTGAAATAAAGATCAGATGAGCAAGATACTGCCGTTACTTGAATCTAATACTATCAGCTGAGGGTCAGCTGATAGGTCTGCTGAGGGTCATCTGATATCTGGTAAGTCATTTGGGGTCATCTGGTAAGTCAGCTGGGGTCATCTGGTAGGTCAGCTGAGTGGGTCAGCTGAGGGAGTCTTCTGATTGGTCAGGATGATGGTCATGATGATTGGTCAGGATGATGGTCTACCGATAAAATCAGCTGAGGGGATCAGCTGATGAGTCGGGAGAGAATCATCTGAGCTCTCAGCTGAGAACATGTTATCAAATCAGCAGATGTAAGAGGCGATTACTGACTCCAAGTCAGGAATTAAACCAAGAATCAGTTATTAAGCAGTTTAAATCTTTCAGATGAGCAATTGGCGAGAAATTTTGAGGAATATAGATTGAAAACCGTTGGGCTCTGATCGTTTTTATTTTCGGTTGTAACTGTAGCAGTTTTTTGTTGGTTGGTTATGAGCACAAGGATTAATTAGAGTTCACATATCCCTATATATATATATGCACATGTGTATAGAGAGATATATGATCAAATCATACTCAGAAACCAAAGATAGAGAGATTCAATTCCTGATTAAACACTTGTAATCTGTATCACTTTCGATCGATTAGTGAAGAGAGGTGCCTCATCCGTGGATGTAGATCATATTTTGGATCGAACCACGTAAATCTTGTTGTTCTTTAGATTTCTTCATTCATTGATTTCAACAATTATTTTATTCAACAATGATATAAATTAATTATAATATACATAAAACACTTATTTAATTAGTTGTAATTTATGAATAAGAGCATGATATTAATTAGGGTGTTCATATTTAATTTGACAGTATATATATTGTTGTGTATATCTATTTTCTTTTTAATTAAATGCCAATTTTCGTTTTAATTTAATGTTCCTGTTTTTAGAATTAAGTACTGGAAATGACTCGTTCCCATGACATGCTGAAACATGTCACAAATAAAGATATTAAAATACATAAATAAATTCTTATATATAATTGCCTCTACAAATAATGTTTTTCTACATCTTATCATCAATCTCTCTGCAGTGTACACCTTCGCGCATAAGTGATGCAGAACCCGTACGCATGGCCGTTTAATTAATTACAAAATAATTAATATTATTTAGTGAATATAATTAATATTTTCTTTAATAATAACAAATAATATTCAGGAAATTAAAAAATTAATAGTGAAACAATATATAAATAATAATACTATTTTTGGAGCAACTAGTGTACACATACAATAATATATGAACTTCAATAATAATTAACATTATAACTTAATTAGTACGAAAAAGTAAAAACTTGACTAGGTGTAATGTGTTTTCATACCTCACGTACTCAAATTCAAGGGAACTTTTTTTTTTTTTTACCCCAACTCGCCATCTCCCTTAATTCGTTCCAAAAAAAAATTGAACCTAGACCACACACTCAAGTGATAAGCCCAATGGCCATGTGGGTGAGCTAGCCCCCACCTGGTTAAATTCAAAGGAACCTTCACTCTATTTTATTTTTTGTCTTATCTTCACGGTCGGCCACCTGTAACATATAATATACTTCAATTTTATTAACATTTGTGGACATTAATTTTTAATTATGATATATATTTGCTTATTTATTGTTTCCATGCACTTCCCATGGCATTAATTATTCTTACTAACAATCTACAGATCCTTAATTTAACGTACAAAACGTCACTCAAATATTGCAACGATACATGAAACTTTATTTATTATTTTGTGTCCATTATGAGTCGCTGTCTGACAACTCAAAGAGAAAAAGACAACACCCATAGAATTAATTATGATACATAAAATCACTTAAATCTTTTCAAAACAGATAATACTAAAAGTGAGCTTTACTTTACTTTGACGTTTATTTAAATTTTGTTATAGGGATTAATTAATATGAAATAAAACCTTTTTCATGTTATCATGCCCACGTTCTCTCTATAAATTTAAACTTAATTTTAAATGAGGTAAAAAAATTTCAATGTAAATTTAAAAATTAAAAGTATTCTTACTCTTTAAATCTCAAATTTGAATTCCGACCATGTTGCAACCATAAAATAATCAGACATTTTTTATGCGCCATACTTTTAGGATTTGATTTATTTATATTTTTCTTGTATAGTTGACTTTGAAAGATTCTTGTTTTTATAGTCTAATCAGTCATGTAACATTAATCCCTTAAAATATTATAGTACTTTCAGTGACATAATAATATTTTAAAAAAATGTAATGAATAGAATATGTAGGTTGGAGATTTCGATGATGAAAATTTAAAGAAATATTTTCATTTTAAGAGTTCAAATTTTTGTGAGACAAATTAACAAAAAGAAATTATGCAAACTTTTCAGGAACATAGGTAATATTATATAGTGAACACAACCCAATATTCGTAACTACATGAGTTATCAATTCCTATGTTGGACCAGTTTATACAGAGTAATTTGTTCTACCTTCAATTGAGCCCACATCATTGAACGTGGAATTGTTCTTTATATTAGTCAAACATTGGATCACATATAAAATTATAAAAAAATGTACAAACATGGTTGAACTTCAAACCTCTATAAATATATGCATATTATTTCTGGCACAACTCAACATCATTTTAGCCTGGAAAAAGATGGAAGGAAGGTGGGGTTTGATTCTCATCACCATCATTGTGGCTGTCTTGATAAAGTATGGAATGAAGTTGGTAGATTTCTTTTGGTTTAAGCCAAAAAAGCTGGAAAAATTTCTAAGGAGTGAAGGTATAGGTGGGAATCCATACGTGCCTTTTCTTGGGGACATAAAAGATTTCATGCGATGCAAAGAAGAAGAGGAAGCTACAACTCTCCAACTAACTGATGATCTAATTCCACACATATACCCCTACAGCCAACGGGTCATTTCGAAGCACGGTGAGAATGATTTGAATTCTTGTATGCACCGTGCAACTGATCAAGTGCATTTTTGAATAATATTATCTTTATTTTCATTGAAAAATCGCACTTGCTTTAAATAAAGAATCAGGGTTAGTTACTATGTGCCTCTGATGCACAAGAAATTTACTGTAATTTTATTTAGGAAGAATAATATTTTTTCGTCCTTTATCTTTCAAATATTATTATTTTGGTTGTCCAACTATTAGTATTTGGTTTTAATTCTTTATTTTTCAAATGGAGAAAAATCATAATTTTTAAAAGATATAGGATGAATATTAATTTTTTATAAAGATAAAGGATGAAAATCAATTTTTTTGAAAGAAAAAGGATAAAAATCAAATTATATTGAAAGATAAAGGATAAAAATTAAAATTTTCATAGTCAAAAGGACCAAAACCGTAATAGATGAAACATAAAGGACGAAAAATACTATTTTCCTTTTATTTATTTGGAGTTATTTTCCGGATGTTGGATTTGTTTGATTATGATATTTAGGAATAATTTTATTCATTTGAAGTTATTTTTGGAAAATGAAAAATATATATAGGTCCGAATGCTTTCCATTGGTTCGGGCCATGCCCGTGGTTTAATATAACGGATCCTGAGATGATGAAAGAGATATTAAGGAGCAATGATGTATTTGACAAGGGGATGAACGGCCCCATCACCAAGATTCTTGTAGGTGGCCTTTCCTCCCATGAGGAAAAAAATGGGCCAAACATAGAAAGATTATAAATCCTTCTTTTCATCTCGACAGGTTGAAGGTAAACCTTGTTGCACTTTGATTTATGTATTATTCCAATTTTTGTGTGTGAGGGTAATTTCTTTTAGGGACAGTACTTAATGGAGAGATAAAATTATGAGGACAATAACTTTTTTAATTGGCGAAATAAGAGCCATAACTTGTAAAACTAGCAAATTGAGGTTACCTTTCCTAAGTTTTAGTCCTTAAAGAACGTATTTCCCAATGTTTCACCTCTCTGATCATGTGTTAATATTAATGTAAGTTATCGATTCTTATAAAATTTTGGGAATTAAAGTTTTTGTAGTCCTACAACTTGTAATGAATTTGAATTTGGTCCACATGGATTACATATTTTGATATTGGTCCTGTAAGTTTGATAACATTTTCTTTTTTGTCCTTTTACAAACTTACAGGACCAACATCAAAGTATGATTTTTGTCCTATAAGTTTTTAAAAGGACCAAAATTAAAATATTTTCAAACTTACATGACCAACATCAAAAGGTGTAATTTATGTGGACCAAATTCAAAATAAAAATAAATTATAGGACTTATAAATCTTTAATCCTGTAATTTTGAGACATTATATGCTATCAATTCATGAAACAATTTAGTAAAACCGATCGGAGCATACAACGAGATTAAATTGTGATTTTCAGAACAAGGTGGGGGTGGTGGAATCATGTTGTTCTGAGATGATACGCAAGTGGAAAAACATGGTTTCAGATAGTAATGAAATCGACGTGTGGCCCTACTTTGAAGAACTAACAGACGATGTGATTTCGAAAACGGCTTTTGGAAGCAACTACGAAGAAGGAAGAACGTTATTTCATCTGCAGAGTGAGAAATTAAAGATCATCTACCAGCTTTTGCCCATTCTCTTTATCCCCGGATGGAGGTAAATGAATAGCCAAAAATTGCCTATTAAATTTTTTTTTAATAGGTCGCCATAGAAACCAAGTTCACATGAACTCCTTTTTTTTATAAGGATCATTATTATATATACAAAATGTTAAATTCAAATGTGAAATATTTTTTAAACAGGGTGATATACATTAGAATGAAAGTTGAAGAAGCTACTTCACATGAACTTGGATTTAGAGAAGTTTCTTATCAATATGTTTTATAATTGATTACTCCCTCTGATGTCTCTGAATAAGTTTCGCATCGAAAAGTTGCACATAAATTAAAGGGTAGTGATAGAAGATGAAATTTAGTTCAAATGATGTAATTGAAGAGACAGAGAATAAAACAGAGTGTGAGGATAATGAAAAGTAAAAAAAAAAAAGTAACATTTGGTTTAAAAAAAGAACTGTAGGTATAATTGTGTAGTGGCGGAGGTGAGTTTCTATTGTGGCATGAGAAAAATGGGAAGCTTATAGTGGATGGGCGAACATATTTTATGTTAACCTCCGTAGAAAAGGAAAGGGTTAGTTTGTTCTGCTTTAATAAAAGTTTTGACCTTTCTAGGTTAAAACATTTAGGTGCAACAACTGCACCGTACAAGTAATTCACAACTATTGTTATTCAATGATAACAACTAGGAAAAATTGTTTTTTTGTCCTTTATTTTTCACCTATTACGGTTTTGGTTCTCTTAACTGTTAAAATTTTATTTTAGTTCTTTATCTTTAAAAAAATTTAATTTTTGTTCTTCATCTGACAAATTTTTTTAATATTCATTACAAAAAGATTGATTTCCATCCTTTATCTTTTTAAGAAAATTTAATTTTGTCCTTTTTGAAAGAAAGGACTATAATCAAAAGTAAAAGTTAGAGGATCAAAATAAAAATAGATGAAAGATAAAGGACAAAAAAACTATTTTCCCTAACAACTAATACAATATTGTTTATTGCATACGACTTAAATTAAAAATGAGTTTAAGTTGCACTTTAATTTTTATGTTTTTTAAAGTTTGTTATCTTTTGTGGAAGGTTTCTTCCGCTGAAAGCAACAAGAAAAGTGAAGGCAATGACGAAAGAGATAGAATCTACCCTTGAACATATGATCAGGAAAAGAGAGAAGGAAATAGAAAGTGGGGAAAGCACTAATAGAGATGACTTATTGGGGATTCTATTAGAATCAAACTGACGATATATTGAGGAAGAGGGAAACAATAATGCAGGAATGAGTATTGAAGACGTAATGGAGGAGTGCCAGCTCTTCTACTTAGCTGGGTCGAGCACGACTGCGTGTTTATTGGCGTGGACAATGTTGTTGCTCAGCACGAATCCTGAGTGGCAGACTCGAGCGAGGGAGGAGGTTGTTCGAGTTTTTGGAAACTCAAACATAAATTTTGAAGCTGTGAATCGCCTCAAAACTGTAAGACTTTTTCTCCTACAATATCTTTAAGCCTTCATACACCATGTGCACTATGCAACCCAAGTTCATTTTTTTAAAAATTACATTATCTATTACTGAAAAGTCACACATATTGTTACTGAAAAGTGTATTTTTATAAATATATTTTTCAAAGTATTTTGTGTAATTTTTAAAAATGAACTTGAGTTGCACGGTGCACTTAGGTGGTGTTTGGTAGGGTATATTATCAATATAATATGAATTTTTGTACTGGCTTATCTTGTTTGGTAGGGGGTACAAATTTTATGTTGACCCATTTTTTATACGGCCGACCCTGTAAAAGAAGAGGTCATATTACACCCTTTTCACTGTTCACAATATAATAAATTATCTCACCATTTCCACCTTACAATTTTTGTATGACTTGAATAGTAACTTTTGTTCTTATATATCTACATATTACACTCTACCAAATGAAATTACATTTTCTATCTCTATATTATGTCCTACCAAATGAGATTACTTTTTAGGACTAATTTTATGTAACTTTTCTATTACACCCTACCAAATAACATTATATGGATTTTACTTACAAAATTTATAACTCCTAATATTGCCTACCAAACATCCCCTTAGTGCACAATAGACTTACTCTATCTTTAAACTTACAATATTGCAGTTTCCAATTGAATTAGGATTTGATGTTCACCGTCCAATTTTACATGGGATGTGTTTGATTTGCTATTTATAAATTAGAAATTTTGACAATCCTGTGATAAATAGTTATAGTAGCATTTGTCTTGAGATCTAACTAGAGAGAAATTCAATACTTATATCAAATCAATGTGCACTTTGTGTTGTAAATTACAGGCATTAAAGATTTTGCAGTCCTATAACTTGTTACGTTTTTTAATTTGGTCCATATGGATTACACATTTTGATATTGATCATGTAAATTTGAAATTTAGATTTTGCTCTTTTTACAAATTTATAGGACCAATATCATTTTTCCAAAAGTTCTTTATATTGAAAAGTTGCAGATTCATGTACTGAAAAGTTTGGGTTAATATACTAAAAAGTTTACACTCATGTGCAACTGGTGTATGGTACACTCACTTAATAGTTAAAGTTGTTTATATTGAAAAGTTGTGGATTGATATACTGAAAAGTTGTGGGTTAATATATTGAAAAGTTTACACTGTTATCGATTTTTTAGTATAAACTTTTCAGTATATCAACCTGCAACTTTTCAGTGTATCAACATTCACTTTCAGTATAAATTGTTTCTACTGTGAAATGAGTGCATTGTGCACCCGGTGAACATGAGACTTACCCATACCTTTACCCCTCGATACTCAATCACATCCTCTTGAATTAATTTGACTAATAATATATCCCTATTAAAAGTTAATAGTAATTAATATATATATATATATATATTTAAATAAAAGAAAAATATATTTCTATATTTTAACATTTTCAAGTTATTGAAAGTTATTTAAAAAAATTTTATAATAAGATGTTATTATAATGTTTATTAAAACCTTAAAATTGTTTTACATGTTTTAAATACCTTTTGATATACTTAGTGTATTTTATGATTTTATTTCTTATTTTCTATTAAATAGTTTTCTATATTTTAATCCAAAATTTTAATCATAAAATATAATGAAAAATTTCGTCAAATAATATAAACATAAAAGATCATTTTCATTAAAAAATGGTTGCCACGACAGCTTATAAGTTTCAAACTGATTGTAGTCGGCCAAATGTCATTTTTGTCAAGTTTTGTAAAAACATACAGGGCATTTTGCCAAATTTCTAATAGTTATATTGAAACCTGAGTCTAATTAATTATCATGATATGTCTAATTTATTAATTAAAAGGTTGAGATAGCTAGTTATTAATTATTCAATACATGGAAATACAAGTTCAGTTTAGAAAACTGTTAGGTCCCTTAAGTGGTAAAGGTCTAGGGGAGGGGGTGAATAGTCCTTTAAAAACAAAAAAACTTTTAAACTTTTTCAAAAAGGGGTTTCTAAAACCTTATAGCTGCCTTCTATAAGTTTAAAACAAGAAGTCTACAAGAGTTTTGGACCACGAAGGTTACAGCTGTAGACTTTTGAAGTTTACAGCTGCAAAGTTAGAAAAACTTTACAAAATAAAACAATCAACTTGTAGACAAGATCATAGGGGTTTTCACACTTGAAAGTGTATTGAAAAACCTCTAATTGTGCAATAAAAATAATGTGTAAGTGTTAACGAAAAACAATATGAACTTTTCAAACTTAACAACTGATTGACTTATGGAGTCTACAACTGTAAATTTAGTTCCTTTGGGAAAAACACAAAATTTTATGCACCAAGTTAAAACAAATGATGAATTTAACAATAAATTGAATATGAAATACGTAAATTAAATAAATAAAATAAAGTAGTAAATAAACAAGATTTATAGTGGTTCAGAGTCTATAAATAAGACCTCGCCTATATTCATTGTTACACCACTCAGGTGCCAAATTCACTAAGAAATGATCACAAAGATCAATACAAGTAATTCCCCCTCAGAACTAGATTCACTCAGATTTCTATTCTAAGTATGAGAATATTCTAACCTATTCACATAGAATACAAAATCACAAAGATTTTCAAAGATAAAAACCTCACAAAGAGATATCTACACTACGTAGAAATTTAAAGAATGTGAGGGAACAACAACAAAAGTGATTCTTACTAAGAAATCTTAACCAACTATCCTATGAATCACAGGGAATGAAAAACAAGAAAGCTCTCTCTCTCAGAATTGTTGGCTATAGACTTGCTCAGAATGAATGCTTGAATGCTCTGGTTGTTGTTGTTGTTTCCTCTGAAATCTTTATATATTTATAGATGAAGATGTGTGTCTTATCCGTTGGAGAATTCAAATTTGAATTCTGGATAAGACTCCTCTTTCTCTCTATAGTCTTCGCATGTTTGAAGTGGTCCTCCATCTTCACTCAGAATAGTACTAGTAATACTATTTGTCCTTATTATCAGAATTTCGCTCCTATTTTTAATTAATCTTCATTAATCACCCAGATTCTTTATGATAAATACATCCTTAAGTAGTCTCTAGTGAGTGCGTAAGTGCTTCACTAATTTGAGTTTTAAGGGTCTTGTTAATCTTTCTTAATCTTTAAACTTGTACTTCTATCCTCAAATAGTCTTCTGAGCTGTAGGTTCTTGAACTTTACAACTTCAAGTTCCTGCAAAATCAATTCTAGCTGTAGGAATAAAATTACAACTGCAAGGTCTTGTCTGAATCTAGGTTAAGCAACTATACAGCTGTAGACTTCCCTTTTACAACTATAACTTCCATAGCAATTTATCTTACAAGAAAATATTAGATATAAATAAATAAATTATATGTTTTGCATACATCAAAATCTATTCAAAACTAGGTACTTAACAATTTCCCCCTATTTTGATGTTCGCAAAACACATTATGCAATACATAAAATAAATATGCAGTACCAATAAGGTATTACTATACATGATCAATGAAATGCAATGCAGAAAATAATAAAGAACAACAAAAGACAGAAAGCAAAGCTGCATAGAATAAAAAGGGGTTTAAGATACAGCTTACAAAATATAGATAGACTAAAAACTTAAAAGTTTTAGTGTCTAATCTATATAAGGGTCTTCAAATCCTTCATCTCCTTCTGTGCTTTGGATCAGCTTCATCATCATCAGAATTGTCTTGTCTTGTCTTGTAGATTCCTTGAGCCATCAATTTTTTATTCTTTTTATCTTCCTCAATGTATTTCATCATCATCATCATCATCAACTCATAATTGTTAAAGTCTTCTTCTTCTCACTTGGATCTGTAAACTCTTCTTGGAGGTGCTCTCTTCTTCTTTGCATATTTTCCTTCAATAAAATAAGCATTGTCACCACTATAGAGAGATCCATCAGCCTTTAAGTCTTTGAACTTCTGGTACTTATCCTTCTTCAGCTTGATTTTCTTTAGGACAGAGTGTCTGTCTCTAATTCCTACAAATTCTTCCAAGAGTAGTTCAAATTGAGTTTTCATCTCCTTCTTTTGATTTTCTTCTTCTACACCTTTCATGTTTTCTTCTGGTGCTAGTGGCCTTAATGGCTGAGCATTCAAGAGATTGACAGACAAGTTCATCTCCTTTTGCTTTCCTGAATATCTTTTACTCTTCTTTCCCGTTTTCCACCAGAGGTTTGAGAATGATGTGATTTCACTGAAGGTTGCTTCACTGCAGGTTTTGAGCTAGGTAAGTGTATGATTTTTCCTTGTGAATTTTTCTTTTCACTTTATGACTGCTCAACAAGCCTTGTAGTCAAATCCTTAGATTTTACAGCTTCAAAACCTTCATCCATTGCCTTGCAATGTTCTTTTACATTCTTCAAAATCTCTATTTCTCTCTTCTCTCCTTCATCAATCTCTTTCTCAATAAGACTTCTTTCTCCCTTTTTGCCAGCATCAAAATGTGACAAAATGAGTTTAAGTTTAGTAATGATTTCAGATTTCATCTCCTTGTTATCAGAAATCAGTGTTTTCACTTCTTCTTTCATTTCTCTAACTTCCAACTTTAGATTAAAAGTGTCAGTTTTCATTGTGTCAACTGATGACTATAGGCTTGAAACATCTCTAGCCTTTTGAAGCATTTCATTCCTTATGTCTACATTTTGCTTCATAAGATCATTCACTATCTGTTGATACTTCTCATGCATCACTTTTCCTTCTTCAATGCCTTTGTCTTCAACTTTCTTGACTACATCCTCTACTCCTTTCTTAACCCTCTAAGATATGATGGCATCTAGAACCAGTTTCACTTGCTTCAATGTCTCAGATTCTTTCAGTTTCAGAATATCTTCAAATGTTAGAAGTTTGGAAACAACTTCCTTTGGAGTCAGCTTTGGAAATGAGTCACTGTCCTCTTCTTCTTACTTAGCTTCTTGAATTATCAAGTCCTTCCCTTTCATAGTTTTCTGACTCTTTGCGGTTTGTAACTCTACAACTGTAGAGTCTTCAGTGGTTGCTTTCCTATTGGTAGGTGTAATGTTCATTTGTAATTTTTCAGTTGAAGTGTCAACCATCCCTTCAATGTAATCATCAATGGTCACTCTCTCTAAAGCTGAATAGCTTTGTAAAGGTGGTGTGTCTTGAAAATAGAGTTCTTCCAAAGTGTACATGGTAGGAGGTGCCAAATTCAGTAAATAAACAAGATTTATAAGTGGTTCAGAGTCTATAAATAAGACCTCTTACATCCACCGTTACACCACTCAGGTGCCAAATTCACTAAAAAATGATCACAAAGATCAATACAAGTAATTCCCCCTCAGAACTAGATTCACTCAGATTTCTATTCTAAGTATGAGAATAATTCACACAGAATATAAACTAACAAAGAGTTTCAAAGATAAAAACCTCACAAAGAGATATCTACACTAAGTAGAAATTTAAAGAATGTGAGGGAACAACAGCAAATGTGATTCTTACTAAGAAATCCTAATTAACTATCCTATGATTCACAGGGAATGAAAAACAAGAAAGCTCTCTCTCTCAGAATTGTTGGCTGTAGACTTGCATAGAATGAATGCTTGAATGCTTTGGTTGTTGTTGTTTCCTCTGAAATCTTCCTCTATTTACAGATGAAAAGGTGTGTCTTATCCGTTGGAAAATTCAAATTTGAATCCTAGATAAGGCTCCTCTTTCTCTCTATAGCCTTCGCATGTGTGAAGTGATCCTCCATCTTCACTCAGAATAGTACTGGTAGTACTATTTGTCCTTATTATCAGAATTCTAGTTCTCTTTTGAATTAATCTACATTAATCACCCAGATTCTTCATGATAAATACATCCTTAAGTGCTCTCTAGTGAGTGCATAAATGCTTCACTAATTTGAGTTTTAAGGGTCTTGTTAATCCTTCTTAATCTTTAAACGTGTACTTCTATCCTCAAATGGTCTTCTCAGCTGTAGGTTCTTGAACTTTACAGCTGCAAGTTCCTGCAAAATCAATTCTAGCTGTAGGAATAATATTACAGTTGCAAGGTTTTGTCTTACTATAGGTTAAGCAACTATACAGCTATAGACTTCCCTTTTACAACTATAACTTCCTTGGCCAATTATCTTACAAGAAAATATTAGAAACAAATAAATAAATTATATGTTTTGCATACATCAAAATCTAATCAAAACTAGGTACTTAACAAAAACCAATCGAAACAAACTTTGATAGTTTATTTGATGTTGTTTGCCTTTGGCAAATACGTCCGAGTATAAACATCCCATTATTTTTGGACACAAATATTAAGAAATTTTTTAAATACATAGATATAATATAGGTGATATAATGAAGAGAGAATGGGAATAGATGAGTATAAAGAATAAATGAGTGATAAATGTGTAAAGAAGAGTAAATTGTATGAATATAATTTTCTTATTTTATGTCTAAAAATGGAAAGAGAAGTTTATAGTGAGACTGACGAAAATGATAAAATGAAAAATTTATAGTGGGCCGGAGAGAGTATAAATCAAAGAGTAGGTCACTTGTAAACTTGAGTACACATGAACTCATACAACTGTTATATATAATCACTATATATCATTGTCATTCATATATACCATTATTGTCATAAAAATCATGTTGAACTCGAGTTCATACAAGTTTTTGTCTAAATCAAATTTCATTTATTCCATTTTTGAGTTATATATATTGATTAAATCCACTGCAGGTGAACATGATCTTACAAGAAGTGCTAAGGTTGTACCCACCAACATCTCTGACGACGCGACGCGCTAAAGAAACGGTGAAAATAGGAAAAATAACTGTTCCAGCGGGCTCATATCTGATAATATGTGCAGCCCTAATTCATTATGACACCAAAATCTGGGGAGACGATGCCAAAGAGTTCAATCCTCAGAGGTTCTCCGAAGGAACGAACCAATCGTTGTTTATACCATTCGGGTAGGGTCCTCGCAACTGCATTGGGCAGAACTTCGCAATGATTGAAGCCAAAATAGCTATTGCAATGATATTACGAAGCTTCAAGTTCGAGCTGTCGCCCAATTATGCACATGCTCCTTTTGGACTTGTGCATTTGAAACCCCAACGTGGTGTTCAACTCATTTTTCATAATCTTTGAGCCATTATTCATGCCTTGAAATTGTTTATGAATTGTGAATCTGAATATTCTACATTTTATTATGATAAATTTGGTACAATTACAAATAATAATATTAACATTCTGGTTTATGGCCTTGGAACCGAGATAGGGATAGCGACTATATATAGCTGATACAAAATCCTGAAATATTTAGTTTTTCAATGATTAATTATTGTTCAGATGTGTCTCTTATATGTCACAAAATTCATAGTATATGTACCAAGACATATCAATATCCATAGTTAAATATGTGTGTTTGCAAAATTAGCATACTATGGCTTTTTTTTTTTTTCAAATTGGACACTATCTACTATAGAGGATGGTTTCATATGTGGATTGAATGGGATGGCTATTAACACATTTAAAGGGAAGGTTCACTTGGTGCCTTGGAGAATCGCTGGTCTTTGGAATAAAGTGATGGAAATTTCGAAGCATATGACGATCACTTTTTCCCACATTTTTCGTGAGGGGAATCGGGCTGCTCACATCTTGGCCACCTCTCATTCGGCTAGGACTTGATTTGGTACTCTACCTGATTTCATTAACTCAATTCTTTTTAGGAAATGAACAAAGAATATTTTAGAACAAGGACATGATGGATTTTTTAGATTTCTCTTTCCTTTTCGGTTAATGGACTCATTTGTTTAATTTTTAAGGCTTTAATTGTTGTATATATTCAGGGCCTTTACCTAATGAAAGTGGGATAGAATGGTTGGTAACTCTTCTTCTCCTACGTCTGCTTTGTCCACAAGGGTGGTTTACGGCTAGATTTTTAATGAGTCCCATCTAACCCCCTTGATTTTTTCCTTATCCCGGATTGTGGGAGTTTATTTCTCTATTTCTTATTTTCCTCTTTTCTTTTAATAAAAAACCTAATTTCCTCAATGAGAATAAACTCCAAACAAACAAAAATTAAAACTACAACTAAAGTATAAAAAAAAATAAAAAATCACTCGCCGGCGAGGGCATGGCGAGGAGAGGTGAGGGATTTCAGTTGTTTTAAAGAGGGTGAGTAATTTTAAATCCCTAGCCAAAAGGCGAGTACTGCAAAGGGTCACCAATCTAATGGCATTGCCAAAGATATAACATGGCATGCTTTGTGTCATGGTGATAATGGTGTCGTATGGCATCCAGCAAACCCGTTGGCTTGGCAACTTCAAACAATGTTTTCCCGGTTTTTGCATCTGAAATAAGGAACATAAGTTGGTGTTAATTGTTACGAGTGCATTTAAGTGATTCGGCAATCGCTCGCGTGCACCATATCATCTAGGACAATGATACTGACTCCATACAATTTCACACAATGGATGTGCATGAAGGAGTAGTATATGTTTCTAACAATTTTGCACTACAAAAAATGCGCATTTTAGCGACCGAGTATAAGCGACCACCTCCGCATTGATTGCAATTTATGATATTAGTGACCGATTAGCGACTGTTTTTTGACTATTGGTCAAAGTTGGAAAGATAACGACCACCACCGATCGCTAATTTCATGTGACAAATAGCGACCACCTTAAATCGATCGCTAAATTTTTTGTTGACCGTTTAGCGACCGATGGCGACTTTTGCAAAATATATTAGTTAATTTGTGATCTTATGGCGGTCGCAAAATTTAGAATCTGAAGTGAGTAGTTGAGAAATAATGACCCAATGCGTTTTCTTAATTTTGCGACCACCAATAGACGGTCGTTAAATTAAAATTTAAATTAGCGACCGCCTATTTGGTCGCTTAATTAAAAATAAATATTATAATTTAATCAACTACTTTACGACCGCCACCGTCGATCGTTAATTAATAATTACCAATTGTCGCCAACAGTAGCTGAGTTTTACCCAAACGGGTCATGAGCCGGTAAATATAACGACCACCACAAAAAAAAATCACTAAACTTAATGACCGTCTGAAAACAGTCGCTATAGAATTTTTGCGACTAAAAAGCGGTCTCTAAATCGCTCGTTTTTTATAGTGTTGGTGTCACGGCCTCAAAATTCCAAATATAAATTGGATGATTTGAAACTCTTGTGGAATATCCGAGTTGAAATTTATGACGTTGGAAAAAAAGCATAATTTTTTGTGCAAGCTGGCCTATTTTGGAGCGTAAACGACTTTCCGCTAAGATGAATTATTAGCGACTAGATCACATTAAATAATTTATTATAATTATGTGACAAAATAACAATTCAAATTTTGTTAGTCGAATATATAATTTATAAGTGGTGAATTTAATCTGAAATGAGCGTTATAATATCAAATGAAAACACATCATATAAATAAATTCAATTGAATATCATATTTAATACTTGTTGTGAAATTTGACCGGAACTGAATCGAGCTCAATAAGACTTAGAGTAATCAGAACAATTAGAAGAACTTGTCGGATGAACACACTCAACAGTAATAAAATGGAAATCAAAAGAACAAAGCAATTTACGTGGTTCGATCAATTGATCTACGTTCACGGATGGGGTTGGCTCACTTCACTAATCAATGGAATAATGTTTTACAGAATACAAAGCTTTCTCACTCTAATCTCTCTCTAAGTATCGAGTGAATTACACAGTCTTATTGAGATTCTGGAATGAATACGTATTTATAGATCAGACCCTTAACCGCCTTTGAGCTCTTAACCAATCAATGAGATTTGTATGGTTATAACCGCCTTGAATAACTGTTCCGGCATCCAATAAGATTGCTCCCCCACCTGCCCAAATAACCGACTTTATCACTCTGGTGAAGTTGCCTTTGCCATGCTCTGTTTTATAACTGTCAGCTCAGGATACGCCTTCATGCTGAGTGACTCAGGGAGTAGGTGATTTTCAGCTCAGGATGATCTCTCAGGATTCACCTTCAGTTCTACTGAGTCTTCAGTGTCTTCACTGATCTGACCACTCAGGATGGTAGTCAGTCTGAGTGTCCGGATCAGAACACTCCTGATTCAGGATCAAGTCTTCGCTCAGGCTCAGGATGCTTTCCTTAGGAATATTCCTCCGGATCCAATTGTCAGGATCAGGATTCCTGACTATTCTTCAGTATTCAAACTTAGCTTATCTTTACACTTAACAATACTTAATAGCATGATCATGTCTAACCCAGTGATGCAGAAATCGGCTTAGGCAGCGCCTAGGCGCTACGCGGCCTCTTACCGATCTTATTTCTAGAAAATCGGCAATTCTAGGTGTTTTCCGGTCTAGGCGACCTCTAGGCGGCCCTAGACGGCCCAAATTTTGTATTTTTATATTTAAAAAAAATTAGGCAGCCCTAGGCGCTAGATGAAAAAAAGCGCACGATTACTGATTTTCGACTTCTACAACCTTGGTCTAACGAGAGTAAATTGCACTTTTGGCCCCATGAGAATTTGTACTCAACAAATCTAGTCTCTTGTTCTTTTTGGCCCCATGAGAATTTGGAGCACAGTCTTGGCTTCATCAAGATATTTCTTGCCAATCTTTTTGAATTCTGATTGAGTAAAGAAAAACTTAGACTTGGTTGCACACAAGCTCTCCTCCAGCCTTCCAATCAGCTGAGTCTGCTGGTCCCTGATGGACTGTTGGACACTCTTCTCAATCAATAAGGGAGCCATGGTCTTTGCAGCGTTCAAAGTGGCCTTGACAGCCCTGATCTGATCATCAAAGAATTTCTGCATGCGAATCAGCAGATTAGGGGTCATCCTCGTCTCATCATTCAGCTCGAAATTAGCTAAGGGAGCCACAAACTCCACATCCACGGTCTCAGGGTAGTCTAATGTTATTCCATCCTTCAATAGCACTGCCTTGACCACCCTCAGCAGACCTTCTGGAGTGGTCAGCTCAGAAGGGCTCTTAACATCCAAGGCGTCCTTCAAAGCGTCTTCCCATTCCATGAATTTGGCCTCGCCCATCTCCTCTATAAGATTGAGGAAGATGACGACTGGGCCTTCTCTTACTCGTCCCGAGACGACCCCTTCAGCCAGCAGGTCTAGGTGGGCTTCATGGTGAAGAAGGTTGGGGATGTGGTAGGAGATGTGTGCTAGAGCTGAGACTGTCATGCACCTCTTTATATTGCCCTTGTGGCGAAGATTTGTAAATGAAGCAGAGGGGTCATGGGCAGCTGGGGAAGAGGGAGGTTCATGGGATACGGCATCATGGTTGAGTGTTTGTAGGGCAGCTGATGGCTCACCAGAGGCAGCTAAGTCCTCTAGGTCATTGCCAGCTGGGAAGGTGGATGGTATGACTGTGGAGAGGTCAGCTGGTATGTTTGAGGAGGTGGGGTGTTCTGGGTGAGATGAGGTGGGTGTGTCGTGTGTGGAAGTTTGGTGTATGGGAGAAGGGGAAGGAGAACGAGTATGGGTATGTGATTGTGTGGGTGGAGATGAGGGTGTAGGTTGGGCTGACCTGATTGGCTGGGCGTCGATAGGAGACCCAGCTGGGAAAGCCTCCTCTGAAGAAGGTAAGTGCACCACTACAGTAGTCCTCTGAGGACGAGCCTCGTCTGTTGCTGCTGTTGCTGGTTCCTCTACTTCCTCAGCAACATTAGGACCAGGATAGTCCTCCAGGTCAGGCGATCCACTATCTCTCTCTTCATTAGTTGGCTCGTTAACCAGAGTAGTGGGCCTGGCAGCAGCAGTTGTCTTCCTTCTACTCAGAGGGACATTGTCCACATCATCATCCTCTTCATCAAATGCCAGCTTCCTCTGAACAGAGCTGGAGTCTCCCTTGGACTTCTTCTTCTTCTTTCCACCTTTCTCAGCTGAACCCTGAGCCTTCCTCTTCTTCAGCTTTTTCTTCTTAGCTGAAGCAGCTGGGGCAGCCCTAGGAGCACCCTCAGCATCAGAATCAGGGTCCCCTAGGATTTTATCATCTGTGCCCGGTAAAAACTTGCACTTAGGGTAGTCCTCCCTCCATTTCTCCTGGAAGCTATGCTGGGGCATCAGATGATGTAGCAGGATGGTGATTTTGGTTACCATCGAGCACCTCGATTGTAGCTCATACACATTCTTTCCATTTGGAAATCTTTTGCAAGTGAATCTCTTAGCCTCCTACTCCAGTCTATGCCAGATGAGACCTACCCAGTCAGTCCTTACTCTGTCCAGGATAGCCCTTGCAACACTCAATCTCCACTTGGTAAGGGCGTCCAAGCTCTGCTGCTCAGCCAAGATCACCTTCATCACCACGTTCATCTAAAAACAATACTTCCGACGAAGCATCTTCTTCTTCAAATTCGATGTTTTATCCTGAAATCTTCTTCTTGCCATCATCCTGAAGGTTTCCAGATGAGCATTTTCCTTGTAGTTGATGGAATTTACACCGGAATTCGAAAGATGGAACCAACTCACAGCATCGACCTTGGTCAGGACAAGATCTATGCCTTCCACTCTGGAGGTGATTCGATTGTCATAGAATCTGGCACGGATGAGAAAGTCCATCACATGTGTGTCCAGCGTTTTGTTATCAGGTGGCCCCTTCGAGGTGAATGTTTTGAGACCCAGATCATACAACATATTTAGGATCTCTCGTGCCTCTGGATTTTGAGTGATTTCAAAATCCATGCACATTTCTGCGTGCATATCCTTGAGCATCGTCTCCCACTTTGTTCTCACCATGGCTGAAATTGGGAAACTAGGAGAAAGAGTAGTGAGATAGGGAAATATTTGCAGATGGAAAAAAGTATTCTAATGGAGGACGAAGATATATATATATATATATATATATAGTTTGAATAGAAGATGAACAGTTTTTCCAAAAAGGTGTGTCAATTGCTGACCGAGAGATCAGTTTCTTTGACATATTGCATCACATAAATTAAAGGCCAAGATTAAGCGACCTTTGGATTTTTAGAGGTGATGCGTGTGTGTTAGGTTTTTGAAAAGCGTTTTTGGGCCGCCCAAATTTTTAACCTTTTTAAAAGTAATGAGTGCGAATATTTGAAAAAGTAACTTTGGGCGGTGAGAAATTAATTATTGGCTGACACAATTTTTTTTAGAAAGATTAAAATCCCAGATTTTTCGTAAAATCAAAATATTTAATAGACAATTTTTCTAAAATTATTTTTATAAAATAGGGATTTAACCATGATTTGGAAAGAGATTTTATTTCAGAATAAAATAAATTTAAATAACACAAGAGGAGATGACTTATCTCTCAGCTTACATGAAAGGGTGAGCTGATAATAGAACTGTCTCCAAAACAATCTCTTCTGCTCATCTTATTAGTCTGTAAGCTGAAATGCATCAGATGAGGGGTGGCCTCTTCTGGTTTTCTTGACTTACACTTAAATCAAGTTAGATATAACTAGATAGGATAAAAGGCAAGCAAAACATAAAGAAGACATACCAGACCAGCTGACATAGACATCAGCTGGTTACCGCAAAAGATTCCCCCTCAGCTGGATATCAACTGACCTACTTATAATCCTTAACTGACCTCCTATAGAACTGCCTCTGTATCTACCATTTCTAACTCTACTACTAATTCCCTGTATCTGGTTTCAGCAAGTGGCTTGGTGAGGATGTCTGCTCTCAGCTTCTCGGTATGAATCTTCTCCATTCCGATGTCGCCCTTCTCAGTATGGTCTCTAAGAAAATGATGTCTTATATCCACATGCTTATATCTGGTATGGAGAATTGGATTATGAGAAATGGCTATTTCACTTATGCTATCACAAAAGATGGGAATCTCCTCTGTGATAACATGGTAGTCCATCAGCTATTGTCTGATCCAAAGCAACTGAGAGCAGCAACTACTAGCTGCCATGTACTCTGCCTCTGTAGTAGGAGTAGCTACTAATGTCTGCTTCTTGAAGAACCAAGAAATCAGCTTACTTCCCAGAAACTGAGATGTGCCTGAAGTTGATTTCCTATCAATCTTGCACCTTCCATAGTCAGAGTCTGAGTACCCACTCAGCTGAAAATTATCATCAACTGGGTACCAGAGGCCCAGATTGGAAGTACCTTTCAAATACTTCACAATCTTCTTTGCTGCTTCCAGATGAGACTTTTTAGGGTTCCCCTGAAATCTTGCACACACTCCTACTGCGAAGCTGATATCCGGTCTGCTGGCAGTGAGATACAGAAGAGAACCTATAAGGCCTCTATAGAGCGTCTGATCCACCTTCTCGCCAGCCTCATCTGGATCTATGCTAAAGTTTTCCAATTAGCTTCCCTACTGCTGCTGACTCCAAATTTATCTATCAGATTCTTGCCATACTCAGATTGGCTGATAAACTTTCCATGGGGCATCTGCTTCACCTGCAGCCCAAGGAAGTAGGTCATCTCCCCCATCATTGACATTTCGAACTTATTTTTCATCAGCTGACCAAATTGGTCATACATCTGCTTGTTGGGGGAGCCAAAGATGATATCGTCAACATAAATCTGCACCAAAAGGATATCATCTCCATCTTCTTTCCGAAATAAGGTCTTGTCTATCTTTCCTTTGCTGAAACCACTGTCTACCAGAAACTGGAAAAGAGTATCATACCATGCTCTAGGTGCCTGCTTTAGTCCATATAAAGCCTTCTGCAGCCTATATACCTTGTTTCCAACTTCGAACCCTGGTGGTTGTTCCACATATACCTCTTCTGCCAGGATTCCATTCAAGAATGCTGACTTGACATCTATCTGAAACACTTTGAACTCCTTGAAAACAACAAAGGCAAGAAACAATCTAATGGTTTCTAGTTTGGCCACAGGAGCAAAGGTCTCATCATAGTCAATCCCCTCTGACTGTGCGTACCCATAGGAAACTAGCCTTGCCTTGTTTCTTACCACAACATCATTTTCATACTTTTTGTTCTTGAAGACTCACTTAGTGCTTATGACCTTCTGATGTCTGGGCCTCACTACCAGAGTCCAGACTTCTTGTCTTGCTAACTGATTTAGCTCCTCTTGCATAGCTACAATCCAGTTTGGATCTTCAAGAGCCTCTTGGATATTCTTGGGTTCAATCATGGACACATAACAACTAAATTGGGACGCCAAGTTGAGTTTCCTTCTTGTTTGGGCACCTACACTTGGATCTCCTATGATCTGTTCAGTTGGGAAGTCAGACATACTCTTCTTACCCCTCTGAGGTGCCATGGTCTGCTCCTCTTGGGTCAGGTCTGAAATTCTCCATTGGTTAGTGTCAGGAGTCCTTTCACCCTCATCTGGTGCTGATGAAGGCTTGTCAGCTGATTTGGGCTCATCATCTGAATCGGATTCTGTATCGATCCTAGGTACTACAACCTTGATCAGATCCGGCTTATCTTTTAGACTCATCTAATCCATCTCATCAGCTATCTTCTCTTTGTTGTACTCATGAACAGATTCATCAAATACAACATGGGGTGTTTCCTCCACACAAAGAGAAACCGTATTAAAAACTCTATAGGCTTAGCATCAAAAGTTTATTAACACAAAGAGAAACCTTATTAAACACAAAGAGTATCATAAAGAATATTCCCTTAGCAACCTTAGCATCAAAAGTTTTTAACTTGGTCTTTCCATTGTCATGGATGAAACACCTACCTCCAAAGATATGGACAAAGGAAAAGTTAGGGGATTTACCTTTGTATATCTCATAGGGAGTCTTACCATGCCTCTTGACTGGAAAACATCTATTTTGGATGTAGCAAGCAGTGTTGATAGCTTCTGCCCAAAATCTCTGGGGAGTGTTGTATTCAGCTAACATTGTCCTTGCTGCCTCTTTGAGGGTTCCATTTCTCCTCTCAGCAAGACCATTCTGCTGAGGTTTTCTGGCAGCTGATGTCTCATGTTGAAACAACAGTGCTTAGAAACTCAGTACCTTTGTCACTTCTGATTCTTACTATGTTGAGGTCCCGCTTATTCCAGATCCTCTTGAACAGCTCCAGCATCTTGACCATAGCCTCATTCTTCTTGAACAAGAACACTACCCAAGTGTATCTTGTATAACCGTCCACAATCACCAATGTGTATTTCCTTCCACTAAAACTGAGAGGTGAGACTTGTCTAAACAGATCCATATGAAGCAGCTGGAGTGCCTTTGTTGTGGAAGTACTTTGCACATCCTTGAAAGAGGCCTTTGTTTGCTTCCCCTTCTGACAGGCATCACACTTCTGCTCAGATGCAAACACGTCATTGGGTAGTCCTCTGACCAGACCCTTCCTTGCTACCTTGCTGAGGGTCTTGAAATTCAGATGACCTAACCTCTTGTGCCAGAGCCAGCTGACCTCAGATGATGATCTTTTAGCAACCAAACAAGAGTCAGCTGGACAGCTTGGAAAATCTGCAACATACATATTACATCTTTTGAGACCAGTTAGTAGCACCTGTTCATTTAAATCATTAATCACAGGACAAGAGTTCTTAGAGAATCTTACAGAGTATCCCTTGTCACAAAACTGGGACACTGATAGAAGATTATGCATCAGCCCATCTACATAGTAGACTTCTTCAACTCTTGTGCCTCCGATCAGCAGGGTACCAACTCCTCTGGTGACTCCAAAATTATTATTACCAAACACCACTCTAGGCCCATCCAGCGTGACAAAATCCAGGAGGAGATGCTTCTCAAACGTCATGTGTTTTGAACATCCGCTGTCAATGTACCAGACGGGTTCTTAGCTTCTCCTCTCTCAATTGGGCTAAGTTCACCTGAAATTAAACTCAGGCTTTAGGTACCCTTTCTTTGGGTCCTATTTGGTTAGATTCTAATTTTAGAATCCATAGGAAGAGATCATCCTTATGGGGATTAGGTAATCTCAACCTTCTTCCATATTTATCCACAAAAATCATCTCCCTAAGAGGATTCTTTCTAGGGCGATGAGTGATAACATCAGGCTTATAAGTGTGCTGCCCGTATGGGTAATTTCTGCTTAAGCCTTTCAATGACTCATAAACTTTAGCCTTTGAAGGCTTACCAGTTTTGGTTATGTTAAATGTAACCCAGGGCTGAGGGTTGTTTCGCTTGGGCTTTCTCTACTGAGATGGCCCAGGCTTATCACCCCTCTGCTGATTCTGCTGAGGCTTCTTCTTCTTAGAATAGCTATGAATAGGATGACTCTTCTAATCTTGGGGCTTCTGAGCTTTGGACTTATTTTGGTTACCAGCAAGCTTTTAAGTTTTAGTACTCGTCTGCCCAGCTGGTACCTTATTTATCCCTCTGCTCTTTTGCCCTTCTAGTTTAGATGTAGGCTCAACTGGCCCTTTACCCTTACAAGGATCCCTTATGGGCACTCTATTTTTCTTCTTCTTTTGTGGTTTGGGATAGCCAAGACCCCTTTTGTCATTCACAGTTTGAGAGGACTCAGCTATATCAGACACGACATTCTTTGCCTTAGTCCTCAGACCCACTTTCAGCTGAAGCTGGTGTGAATTTTTGGTTAACAATTCATTCTATTTGAAGAGTTTATCGAACTTAGCTTTCAGCTGATTGTGTTCATTGCTCAAGACTAGATTTTCAGAGAGCAGCCTTTCTATCAGCTTCTCCTGTTCTTCACATTTTGCTAACAAGTAAGCTGACTTATTGGCATGTGAATCATAGGATATTACTGGTAGTCTGGTGTTCTCCTTTTCTAGTCTCAGGCTTTGAACTTCAGCCTCCGGCTTAGAGTTCTCCTCTTCTAGTTTAGAACAAATTTTCAAGGAGGATTGGAGATCAGACAACAATTTTGTAGGTCAGACTCCATGGAATAGGTAGAGGAGCAAGATGAGCTAACAGAGGAGATGGAGAATTTACCTCTTCTACCTTAGCCGTAAGGCAGATATCGTCCTCTGATTCGAAATTAGATGAGGATGAGGATGAAATGATATCTTATTTCTCCTCCTCTGCCAGCAGAGCTCTCTTATCAGCAAACCTCTGATCTCTCTTGATTTTCTTCTCCTCTCTCTCCCTTGGTGTCAGCTGGGGACAATCATAGCTTAGATGCCCTGGCTTGTTGCAAGAATAGCATACACCATCACCTCCACTCTTGGGGCTTGGATCCTTCCTTCTCTCTAGAGACTTGTATCTGGTTTCCTTGTCATCTGATGGTCTCCTGGAATCAGATAACTTCTGGTATCTTCTGGAAGAGTCACCCCTATTCTTCTTCCAATGTGATCAATACTTTTGGAACTTATTTGACATTTTGTCAAACTTCTTGGTCAACAGAGCAAGATGCTCTTTTAAGCTCAGGTCTTCTGGGGTAGAAGACTTCTCTTGACTATTTCCTGTGGCGGAGAATGCAACATTCTTGGTAGCTGATGAGGACGATGAAGTCTCATTTTCTTGGTCTTCTTCTTGAATGTCAAACTCGTGAGCTTTCAGATGAGACAACATAGTGTGGTGACTGATCTCTAAAAAAGTTTTTAGTGTCTTTGATCACAGTCACTTTTACCTCCATCTGGGTGTGAGAGATCTAAGGATTTTGTTATTGATCTCCCTTTCAGAGTACTCCTTTCCCAGGTAGCTCGCCTTGTTCGAGATATTGGTCAGCCTCATGTCCAGGTGATCGATTGTTTCATCAGTCTTCATCTTGAACATGTTGAAATTGTGGGGTCTTAATCTGGTTAGTGCCTTCACACATCAGAGAAAGTTTTTTCCACATCTCTTTGGCAGTCTTGCATATTTTAATTTTCTCGATGTACTCCTTAGACAATGTCTCTATAATTTCTGTTTTAGCCACCTTGTCGAGGTTGAAGAGCTTTCTCTCAGTATCAGATAACTCGCTCTTCTTCTTCTTCTCAGGTTTCCTCAGTTTGCTGATCTCTGCTTCTAGAGTCTTGTCATCGCTAACGGTATCCTAGTAGAACTTATTTGGCCCTTCCTCTAGAACATCTAGCATATGATCATGAATGGCTCCAAGATGGTTATCCATCTAAAATTTCCAATAGTCGCCGTCTTCAATTGAGAACTCTGGCAGCTTCCTGGTCTTGGATCCACTTTTCTTGTAAGAACCCATTCCTGCAGGTGGTTAGTGGAAAAAAAAAACACAAAGATTTTGCAAAGAGGTTTACAGGATCTGTCCTGGTGACCACCAGAAGCTTTCTCAGGTTGTGGTCATTTGGAAACACAACTCTGATACCACTTGTTCGTCCCAAATGCAGGTATTAGATAGAAACCCTTAGTCCACGTCTAGAAGGGGGGGTTGAATAGACATGGGAGTTTCAAAACTTTTTCATTTTTTGGCATTTCTAAAAATATTAGCAGACTACCTTTAAGCTCATCTGGTTTTATAGAAATAGTGCGATAGTGAACTTTAAGTGTGGAAAAGATTTTTATTTGAAAACTTCTTTTAGTTGTTGTGCGCAAATAAGAAGGAACAGAAAATAAGAACAGAGACACCAGATTTATAGTGGTTCGGACTTCAATGTCCTACTCCACTCTCCACAATCCAATCGGACTTGTGGGTCTCTCCACTATATTCCTTACTCACTCACTCACTATCTTGAGAGTAAGAACTCTGTTACAATGGTCACTGCTAGATTAGCAAGTGACTTACAAAAGCTTCTAGAAAGCTTACAACTGATAGATATGAATGAATCTGTTTGTGAGTACAAGCAAGAATTTTGACAAAGTTTCTGCTTGATCACGTGATAATCTTATTCTTAATTCTTTTACTAGTACTCCTATTTATAGGGGTTAATCAACTAGCCATTGGGATTTACTAGTGATCAGATCCCTATAAATTAGGATGCAATCAATAGCCGAGATTGATTGATCCCCTTCATGATCTTCCAATCAATCAAGTTTGTCCCCTTGATTGATTGACCTTCTATTCTGAAAGTCTTCTAGCCATTGCTATTTAACCCTTGATTTACTCCGTGCTTTCTGGGTCGAACACAAAACTTCTCAGCTGATCTGTCGCCTCAGCTGGTATACCAAGGTCGTCTGGTATGCGGACCTCAGCTGATGTCAGTTGACTTTAACTGCTTTCTCAATTCATTGGTAGACATTTTCAGATTAGTTTATACCTCTAGTCTGGTGTCTTGGTCCTCGTCTGATCTTGATCCAGGTCTTGTCTGCAATTTGTTCTTTAGCTGGTCTTTGTCTTCAGCTTGTATCTAGCTCCTCTGATGCTCTTCTCCAGACTAAGTCATATGTCAGCTGCTTAGGTCTTCTGTCTTTTGGGAAGTGCTAAGTCTTCAAGGTCTTAGCTAGACTTCTTTTCTATAAACACTCTGGATCTTCAAGGCAGCAGGGTCTGTTCCCTCTTGCTAAAATACCTATCTAATCCTAGACTATTCATCAGCTGACTAACAGGTTCAGCTGGTCCTATTACATGCTGAGTGGTTTATTATATCATCAAAACTCTAAACAATAAAATCCTAACAAGCTACTTCTTCCAAACCTCAAGAGGAGGTTGCTAAGGAGGCCCCCAAGAAGGTGAGGGTAGTGATGAAGAAGAAGATTGCTCAACCACCACCTCAGGCAAAGAATATCTTGAGGGACTAGTCAGAATCTGAGTTTGACCAATCTGGTCAAGAAATCACTCCTATCATGCTGATTGTTTCTATGATGATTGCTTATGTGGCACCAGTGTCTGAACCAGTTCAGGCACCCCCAGCTGCTATTTTTTCTGAGCCGGAGGTGGCTCAGGAAGTGACGGAGCAGCCTTAGGAAGAAGTTGCTCAGGAGGAGCCATAGGTCTAGGGGGAATCAGGAGTAAGAGGAGACATGGCCATGGTGGAAGCTGACGCACCTACTGCTCAGTCTGAAGCTCCCTTTCAGACTGATCAGGAAGTGGCTAATGTTCACATGATGAACGTTGTCGAGTCAGTGATGGCTCAGGAAGGCGAGGGTGATGCTTAGGAGGAGCATGGAAGTTGTGATGAGGTGACTGCTCAGGAGGAGCATGAGGAGGAGAAGTTGGGAGCTTAGTAGGAGCTGGAAGACGTTTCTGATGATGATCAGCAGGGAAAGGGTAGGGCCATTATGGAGGATCCGGAGGAGACTGAGTCTGATTATAACATTCTTCATCTCTGATCTCACTCCCTTTGAGCTTGATGCCAGATCATAGGCCTTCAGGTTTATCACCAACCATCTTCCTGACTTGGTTGGGAGCTAAATGGAGGAAGTGGTCCTGGTCAGCATCAGGAAAGCAACATTGCCGGAGTTAGGGAATCTGCTAGAGAAAAAGGGGCTTGATTCTCTGAGGGGTCAGGAGCAAAAATGGTGTAACCGCTTTGGGATCATAGGTTTTATGCAAGTCCTGCGCACTGATGATTTCATCTGGGTAGCTCGCCAGCACAACCCTAAGCCTAATCCCTCTCAGGAACTAGCGATAGTTCCTGCTGACCCTGCTGCTGATGGTGTGACCTTAGGTGAAGGAGCACCGGTCGATGAAGCACTTCCTAGGGCCGGGACTGCTAAGGCTCTTGGAGAGGCTCCAACTGATCTGTCTGCCAAGAGGAGGAATGGCAAGAAGAAGAAGAACCAAGAAATCCAATGCCAAATCTCAGGGCATTTCCTTGATGACCTAGGCGATGCTGAGAAAGGTTGAGCATCAACGCCAAAGGCATATGAAGCTGATGACTGCTGTCGAGGCAAGAAACGAGTACATTGACCGCCTTGCAACTAAGGACACTGAGCACTTTACTGAGCTCGTGACCATCAAATATCAATTTGAGGAACTGTTTGCCTCACACTTGAGTGGTCGGGATGAACGAGTGAAGGCTTTGGTCGCTGAAGGGTTGCTGGGGTTTGAAGCAGGTTAAGGAGCTAGCTCTGGGGATTGCCAAGTCTGAGGATCAGACTCTACTCGCAAAGATTAAGGAGGATAAAAAAAGTTCTGAGGAAGTTTGGAAGCAACATTTTATTGACCTGCAAAAGTAGTTCTCTACGCAAAAGTAGGAGCTGTCTTCCATCCGGACAAAATTTTCTGATCATCAGACTGAGAGTTTGCTCAAGGCGGAGAAGTCTGAGCAAGTGGCCAAGGATATGAAGGTGGTGGCAGATCAGACGACATCTCAGGGGATACTGATAGAAGAGATCAAGAAAAAGCTTGATGACGACGAGTCCCATGGTGATGCCAAAAAGGGGGAAGGAAGGCGAAAAAATCCTAAGTTCAATGTCCGGAAGAAGAGGAAGGTCACTAAGCCCGCTACTGAAGTTGAGCTGCAGACTCAACTTGCTCAGAAAAAGCAACGTCAGGCAACTCTTCCGGATTTGTACAGTGAACTTGAGGAGGCAGCCTACCCTGATGATCCCATCATCTTGGAGCGGAAGAAGACGAAGGAGCTCACACTTCATAGTTCCCTTCAGGTTAGGACGCAAGCCACTCAGCTTGAGAAACTAAAAGGACAGGTTGATGTCCTAACCAAGGAGAAGGAGAAAGAAAATATGGTGAAGCCTGCTGCTGGTGGCCCGGTGAAGAAGAAGGCCCCAGTTCTGCCCCGGAGGAAACTGGTTGTTGAACCTCCCTCTCGCTCAGAACTTATTGAAGAGTTCACTCCTCTTGCGCTGATTGAGAAATGGGAGCCGATCAAGAAACAATTCGTAGAACTTTTCTATGTTTTTGGTGTCTGGGTCGAGTCAAAGGAGGATAAGGATTCGATCTTCAGTAGGTGGATGGCGATGGTGAATCCTGAAGTGTGAGGTGAAATTATCGTCTTCGCTGACAAGAAGGGGTTTTTAATCAGGGCTCCAAAGAACATCATCTACCTCTCTCCCACAACTGGCGCAAACTATCACCTTGATCTGAACAAAATCCAAGAGGAGATGGCTGAAGTAGCAAAGCGATCAGGTGCACTGGAGGATCCCAAGCTGAGAGTGTTGAGGAAATATAACATTTCCTTAGCTAAGTGGGAGGATGAGGATTAGATCAGGAGTAGTTTTGTCAGGAATACTTCGATGTAATAGTTTCAGGAAATCTTGTACTTTACGTCAATTATCAATGAAACTATCATTATTCCTGAGACAACATCTCATTGACTCCTGATTTCATTTTCTACACTTATCAAGAACTGTACTAACTCTTTCATATTTCCATCTTATGGACTAAGTACCTCAAGTGTTAGAGGTTACTGAACATAACACTGAACTTATTTCAGTACATTATTTAGATGGTTATGATTTTTACTAAGGTTTTGGCATCATCAAAAAGGGGGAAATAGTTGGGACAATCTTAGTGTTTTTATTAGATCCCAAAACCTCATGATGATTTGCCTAAGTATAGTTGGTCAGGATGATAGATTTCAGAATAGTCAGGTTAGAATAGATTTTCTATTCACTGGTATTCAGTTCAGGGGGAATGCATTGAAGACTAAAGATTGAGGGAGACATCCACAAGATCTGAAGTCAGAAGAGCATCTAGCCCTGAAGGTCCAAGTTCGTGCTGAAGACGTTTGACCTGAAGCTGATCCTGAAGAACCTGAAGATTGTCCTGAAGACTGAGAGAGTCATCCTGAAGACTTCCACTGATGATGTTCCTATTGAGTACTCTAAGCATGCTCAGGTCAGGACTCACTCAGTGAAGGGCAAGTGTAACCTAATTAATCGGGCTCAGTATCATTTTACTGATACTGATAAGTCCTGATAAAAATGGTTACACGTGCAATAGAGAGTTAGCATTTATGCTAACTTCTGAGGACAAAAGGAATGTCAGCAACTCCGTATAAAGACAAACATTTATTCTGAGTAATGAACGAGAAACTCAGAGTTATAAATATACGAGGAAGCACAAAGTCAAATTGACAAACTAGCCGTTGGACAAACAGCCAGTAAGAAGTCGACACGTAAGTACGGAGTCTGTGTAGCATTTAATGCGCCTCAGAGTCGCAGACGGCGGATCAGAGAATTTCCATACTTAGTATGGGAAAGTCAAATCAAGTACAACCATTGTCTGCACCTATCTAATATAGGAAGATTTGAAAAGATTTCCTCCAACTGATCTTTTCAAATCTACCTATAAATACAGAAGACCTTGCACCCATTCAAGGTTACTGGAAATTTCCAAGTAAGAAATCTCTGAGAATCCAAGTGCTCATAGCGAACCTAAAACAACACTCTGCAAGTTTAAATTTCCCTAGTGTTGTAGTAGGATTCACTCTGTATTTGCTTACATTGATAGTCCTTGTATTTAGCATTGTTTTGATTGCTACGGCTATCACCTTAGTTCGAAACCAGAATACCAAACCCCTCAGGTTGTTAGATGGTTGGTTAGAAGGATTGAGACTTGTAAAACACCCAGAGGCTAAGTGCCTAAGAGAGGAAGGAGGCTACTCGTGCACCTTGGCACGTTAAAAATAAGTTCCAATCCTCAATGGAAGAGGTTCGCTTCCTGTTAAATCAGGTCATAGACGTAGGAGTTCGTTATCTCCAAACCACGTTAAAAATGCCCCTTGTCTGCTGATTTACATTCTTGTTTAGGATCATATTGTCATCATCTTAAACTGAACATATTTAAATAAGTTCTAAAACGTTAGGAGAAACCAATTCCCCGGAACATTAATCTTGTACACCAGCCTTAACAACTATTTTCTAAGTTAGTCAAAAAAACGGTTTTCAGGAACTAAAATGAGTAGAAATTTAAGGGCTCACTTTCCGTACGTAACTCTAGCTTACTGAGATAGCTATCCAACTGACTAGCTTCTTAAAGTGGTTAATAGGTGGGTTATCTCTACTAAGCTTTCGAGAGCACAACACTCAGACTCAGCCTATCTGTCTCCTCACTGATTAGTCTCTGCTGCCCCTGAAGACCATCAAGTCAGTGAGTAAAATCAGGATCTTCTTGACTGAGTTTGTAAGAGTATTTTCCTGAGATTTCAAAAAATCTGACAACAGCGTATTCCCCCCATACACTGATTAATACTCGTTTCGGGACCAACAATATATATATGATATATATATATATAATTATAAAATATCTAAATAATTATTATTATCATTTGTATATATTTGTATTAATAAAAAATTATATATTAATGATATATTATTTATATATTTTAATGAGTGTGTCTTAGGTACACCCCATGCACTCAAAGTTAGCCTTTAATTTTAATTTCAATTTTGACTGGAGGGATTGAAGACCTGGATGATGAGACAGTGGCTGCCCATGCAAAACTGCACAGAATCGACGATGAAGAACAAATTATCACAATTGAATGAGAAGTTGGACACTTCCAGAGCATCAATAGAGAAATATCATACTTTGTTGTTCCAAAGCGTGTGACTGAATGTCCTTAAACTTTATTTTTTCTTATATATATTTTGTTTAGACTGTGGTAATGTCCTTAAACATTATTTTTCTATATTAAAAGAACTCTTGTAATTCACAATTGCGTAGTAGATTAATTTTGTTTGATGTTTATTGTTAAGATATTTTCTTAGATAGATTTTGATGATAGCAAAGTATAGATTTGCATGTTTCCATAATAACATTGCAGGTAAAAAGATTGGAGAAAAATGGTAAAGTTACAGTTGATAAGTAAAGTCTACAGCTATAGACTTGTCAAAGCTAAAGTTGGACAAGAACCTACAACTGCAACTTAACCTACAACTGAAGACCAATATGCAGGAGATACTGTTAGGATCTTATTTTAGATAGATTTTGATGATAGAAAAATATAGGACTGCATGATTTGAAACTAACATTTTAGGAAAAAAATCAAGAAGAATGGTAAAGTTATAATTGCTAAGTGAGGTCTACAGTTGTAGACTTGTAAACCTACAACTGTATAAGAACTTAGAGCTGCAACTTAACCTACAGTAAAAGACTAGTTTGCAGGAGCAAGGTTGTAGTTCAAGGAGGGAATTTACAGCTGAATATAATTGTTGAAGAAATAAACAAAGAGATTAAGCAAAGAAGGAACTAGAAGATCCTTAATTACTCTAATTAGTGAAGCATTAAATTTTAGTCACTAGTGAGTATTTAGGGATATTGTTGATGATATTTTCTGAATTTGGATTCAAAATTTTGATGGATATGAGGGTCAACCAATTCTATTTACAGAATTATTGGCCGAGAAAATTTTCACAGAAGAGAATATGCAGATTATATAAATGAGTTGATGGCCATTCCAAGTGAAGAGCGGACTTTGGCTATCACACCCATCAAAAGGAAGGATTGCCCTGTAGAATTGCCAAGTTCAAAAAGCCAGAAGACTGGAAAAAGGCAGGAGGTGATAGCCACTGAATTTGATACTGAAGCGGATAGTGATGAAGTTTTTACCCCCTTCAAAGGTTGTGAAGCAATTGAAAGATATGGAAAGTTCAGTTCAAAATATCTCTAGGGACATCGGAGAGTAAGTTAGAAAAATTCCAAATACTATAATCTATTAAAAAATCAAAGCTAGAATGCAAGATATTGTGACAAAGATTCATTACAAAGGAACACAAGAGAAGGAGATCTTATTGGAGAAATCCAAGAAGACACTGGACTATTTGAATGAGCAGTACATCATTCTTAAGCAAGAAATGATTGTCAAGAACAATGATATGGATCATTTGAAGAGAAAAATTGAAGAAGTTCATGAAGATAACACTGAGTTGAAATAGGCAGTGAATGAGTTGAAGACTGGTGTGAGAGTATCTTGGACAAATCTGATGCTTTGGAAAGAACTCAGACTCAAAAGTTGACAAAAAGGAGGGAAGTAAGATGAGTCTGAGTATTGAAGAAGGAGAGAATGAGGAAAAGGGAATTTTCAAATCTTTCATTGAAGAACAAAAGACCTTAGAGAGTCAGTTTGCAGCTGCAAGGTCTAAGGATCTGTCTACACGATTAGCAGAAGAGAAGGAAAGAAGAAAATGGTTGATAGTGGGAAAGGAAAGAAGAGTCAAGGGAAGCTAATCAAGTTTCCTGTTTCCAAACCAGTGATGAAACAACCTATTGTTAAGCACTACCAAGTCCAGACTGCTATGGACCATTGGTAGAGGAAAGTGAAGCAAAAACAAGTGCTCAACAAGGAAGAAAGGATGAGGAATAAGCCAAAGCACCATCATGGTGGCTTTGTGAAGGAAAGGATCATTTCTGAGCCTTTGAATGTTCAACCTACAAGGCAGAAATTCCATGAGCAAATTGATGAGAAAGAGATTGTAAATGAGGCGGAATCTTGTGCCGAAAGCTTGGTTGAAGTGTTCAAGTCAATTGTGAACTTCCGTACCTCTTTGAAGAAGTTGAAGTCAATACTGATAGGTTTGAAATCTCTAACGGATAAGTCACACCTCTTCATCTATAAATAGAGGAAGAAATCTGAAGGAACAACAACACCCGAGCAATCAAGAAGCATGCAATCTAAGCAAAATCTACAACTAGCAACATATTCTGAGAGCTTTAAGAGAGAGATATTTTCTGTGTGATTCATAGGTTAACTTGTTAGAATTTTTCTTAGAAAGAATCACATTTTGTTGTTGTTCCCTCACCATATTTTATTTTGTTATCTACTTAGTGTAGATTTTTCTTTGTGAGGTTAAAGATTCTGTGTGAATCATTGTATTCTGAGTGAATAGGTTAGTTTCAACCTAGAATAGTAATATGAGTGAGAGCTAATTCGTAGGGAAAAACACTTGTAAAGATCTGTGTAATCATCTTAGTGAATTTGACACCTAAGTAGGGTAAAAATGGATGTAGGAGGACTTTACAGAATCTGAACCACTATAAATTGATGTATGTGCTTATTTATTTCTTGTTCTTTACTTTACTTATTTCCTGCTACTTACTGCATTAGTTACATGCATCATTGTTTCAAAGTTAGTGCACAAAAGTTACAGACTCAGAATCTACAGTTGTATACTTTCTAGTCACTCAGTTGTATGTTCAGTTGTTTTCATTATTTTTCATTAACACTTACACTATTTCTGTTGCACATAGAAGTTTCTCCATAAACTTTTTATGAGAAACAATTCTGAAAAGATATCTACAAGTTGAGTTTTTATTTACCTTATTTACAAACTCTGCAGCTGTAAATTCTATACTCTACAATTGAAAATTTTGTCCAAAACACTTGTGGATTTTAAAACAAATGTATTGAGATGACTCTAATTTATACCTTGTTTTAAAAATTTTATACCTTTGTTTGAAGGTCTTTTCAAAACCCCTCACACCTTCACCACTAATGAACCAACAGTTATTATTTCCGCTCTACTCTATTCTGATTTCATGTTGAACATGGTGTGATCATATTATATTCAATATCTTGTTCTATATTTTTTTATTTGTATATTCCATAACATAGACACTATCAATTGTTATTATAATAATATTATTAGAAATATAATAATAGAAGAAATGGCGAGATAAAATTTAAAAATCCAAAATCTCATATTAAAATAAGTCTTGTTAATTAAATAAATAAACGGTGCGATTTTCAATCGAAGCGGTTGGGGAGATGAGGAGCAAATGAGAAGCGCAATTCAATTGAAGAGGGCACATGCATGCACTCACTAATGAGAACAAGATAGATTTTTGTTCAATCACTTAAATTTAAAATTCCATTTTTTGAAAAAATATTTCAAATATCCAAAAAAATAAATTAATAATACTCTAAAAAGTAATCAGTAATGTTCAATTACAAAAATAAAAAAACATACAGTTCAATGTGTTAGTGTCTAATTTAAAATAAAAATTAATATCAAAATTAAAGTTAAAAATGCATGTAAATGTCATGCAAATAATGCATATATATTAAAATTTGCCTTAAATAGTGTTGGAGAAATTAAATAAGTGGATTGATTTCACACCCTTTTACAAGTTCGGACTTTTAGATGAAGTGAAATTCTTTCATGGTATCCGTTCCATCCAAAGCAGTGCAATAATTAGAGGCATTATTAAAATTTGACTTAAATAGGTAGTGCAATAATTTGAGGGTGCAATTTTCAATAAAAGCAGTTGGGGAGATGAGGAGTAAATCATGAGAAGAGTAATTGAAGAGGGCAGCTGCTGCATGCTCTCACTAATGAAGAGAAAATAGACTTTGATTAATGTACTCCGATCCGCTCACATTTATTTGTATAAGAAGTTAATTTTGTTTGAAAGAGTCTCACAATTTTAATTCCTATGACAAAATTTCAATTAATGTCGTTAATATATTTGTACTTGAAAATCTTATCTTATTTGATTTGACCATAACATAATGTATCTGTTCATGGGAATAGTTATTTGAAGCGACATCTCACACAAATTTAAAGTTTTTTTAGTTCAAAAAGTTATTATCCTCGTTTCGCCATCTAAGCATTAAGCACATTTTTTAAAAACATTTTTCCGTGTTATTTTTCATACATTCCGAACTCTATTTTTCATACATTGGACCATAATTAGGTTATTTCTCCTGTGGTAAAATTAATTAAATTTGTTGCAAAAATTGAGGTTGCGATGCACAATTTTCTTTGGACAGGTGATGTGAATAAGCGTAATAACTCTTGCTCGATACAGTGGAAACGTGTTTGCTCTCCATTCTCAGAGTGTGGCCTGGGGTTGCGTTCTCTACGCCTCGCAAATGAATCCTACACATTCAAAATGGCCTGGGATATTTATACTTGCCTGACACCAGACCTTAAATTTTTGCATTTCCATTTCTTCACTAGAACTCGCCGTCTAAAAGGTAGAAGGGGGGCATCATGTCTTTGGGCGGAAGTTCGTTCACACTTTGCTGCAATCCGTGAAGGGGTACCCTTGGTTAATTGGGGCTAAATCAAGGGTACACTTTTGGATGGATAATTAGTTGGGATATGTTCTTGTTGAAAGGCTGCAGATTCCAGAATTTTGGTCTCGGAGTTTGGTTAGTTTGGTGAGCGGTTTTTATTTTGATGGCCAATGGCATTTTTGTATGGAATTTTTGCTCTCGCATGCGGACATTGTCAAGGATATTCTGGATATGCCGGTAAGTGATGGGGAGGATAAGGTTGTGTGGTGTAAATCGGTTTCTGGTCTTGTCGCGTCAAAACTTATTTATGAAGATCGTCGGCAACACTTCTCTAGTCCTATTAAGTTCGCTTGGATCTGGAGGTCTTTCATTCCTCGAGCATGTTCAACTCTAGATTGGAGAGCGCTTTAGGATCGGATTCCCACTTCCAGCTGGGGTGTGAGGTTTGGCGTAGCTGGTCCTACCGTGTGTTTTTTGTGTGGCGAGGCAGAAAAAACCTTAGATCACATCTTCGCGGATTGCGTCTTTGTGAGGGAGGTTCTTGGTTATTTCATTTCCATCTATGGTATCTCTATAATGTTTGATGGCTGTTTTCTAGATTTGTTTGCGCAGGTGGTGGTTGTTCGTCTAAGTGCGTAGATGATGGATTTGTGGTCGTTGATTTTTGTCACTTCTATTTGGAGCATCTGGAAGGTGAGGAACTTGTGGGTGTTCGACAAAGTTCAACCCTCGGCAAGGGGCGGTATTGTTTGGATTAGTTCGGATATTGTCTCATGTGCGTCCCTTATTACCTCGAAGTCGAGTGGTTCAGTGTCCGACCTCTTGCTTGCTTTTGGTGGCAGGTCCCACCTCCTTCTTGGCAGGTCCGTATGTTGGCAGGTCCCACCTCCTTCTTAGACGAAAGTGAATATAAATGCGGCTTTTGGTGGTCATCCGTCGGGTTGCTTCTTGGGGGGCAGTTTTTCGTAACAGTCGGGGGTTCTTCATGGGCGCTTTCATCGTGAAGGGTAGCTAGGAACACACACTGGAGAGGGAATTGGTTGCTGCTCTACATGCTATCCTTTATGCACGTGAGAAGGGGTGGTTACACCTATGGATGGAGTCGGATTTGCTGATGGCGATTAGTACTCTCAAACGGTCCACACGTTTAGTCCCTTGGAGAGTTTTGGGTCTTTGGGAACAGGCTTTGTGCGCGGCTGCGACTATGGTGATCATCTATTCCCATATTTTCAGGGAAGGCAACAAGGCGTCACATCTTTTGGCTGCGATGCGTGAGGAATGTATCTGGGTTTGCGATCCTCCGACTTTCTTAATTCGTCCTCTTTTTTATGATCTCCACTCTGAATATTTCAGGAATTAATTTTTTTGCTTCGTCATTTGTATGGGGTGTTTCGTTATTTCGGGACTATTTCGTTTATGGCCTTGTATTCGATGTGGGTAGGTGAGCAATAATTACCCGATTCGATTCTTTATTTTGGCGGTAGCTAAAATAAAAATGACGGTCGCAAAAATACGAATATATAACAACTTCTGCTCAATTTCTTCAATTTTTTTTGGGAAAAAATCCACTTTCCTCATCCAAAAACCTCCCAAATTTAAACGAGCATTGTTTCAACGTGTTGGTTGTAATTGTGCCGGTCTATTATCATTTTGTGCTCATTGCTTCAATTTCACCGTACGTTTTTACAATTTTACGTTTAATTCTCATTGTTGTTGAATATAGTTTAGTTGTTTGATAAAAAAATGCTAGATAAATAATTTTTGTGTGTTGATTTATGATAAGTTTAACATTATTTGTTGTGTATTAATTAGTATTTTCTTGTGAATTTATGGTAATTGATATATGATTATAGTAGAGTTTTTTGTTTTAAAAAATTGGATATGCTTATTTACTGTCGAAACTCTGCCGAATTTTTTAATAATTTAAATGTGATATATTCTTAATTTGAATCAGATGTTAATCATCGTTGGATGTATCAAATGCCTCGTATGATACTAGGAATGATTAACTTTGAATATTGCCTGAATCAGATGTTAATCATCGTTGGATATATTTTTATTATATTTTTGTGTATTCATATATATATGTTTTTATTTTTTTATGCATTTTAGATATATTTTATTTATAGAAATTTTGTTAGATTAATTTTGTTAGATTAATAAATTTTATTTTAGTTTTTATATATATAATAATTTGGATTAATATATTATACTGCTAGATTAATTATTAGAAATTATTATAAAATTTTTATAATATAGAATTATTGTTAGAAAAATAATGTGTAATATTTTTAAATTTTGTAGGTGATAAATTTGAAGAAAAAGAGATTCAATCCGGTTCATTCCATTCACACTATCATCGTAAGTTCACTTTTTTTAAATAATTATGTACTTAATTGGCGTTTTTAATTTTGATATAATTGTTTGGTCGATGTTCGAGCTATATTAATTGAATTGTAGAATGTAGTTGATAGGTATATATGTGATGATCGATGATTGATTAAATATTTGCATGTAGAATATTTTTATCATCAAATGTATAGTTGATGTGGAGTTGATTGAATGTAGTTGATGTGGAGTTGGGGAAATTTGTTGGTTGTTTGTTGTAGAATGTGCGTTTCGATTTGATTATTTTATAATTAATCAGAAATGGATGCACTAGCTAGGATCTTGATTAATTGGGGAATATGATAAATCTAAACAAAACTTTGCCAAAATTTTAAAAAAATATTAATTATTAAATAGAATATATGTAGGATCGTATTATATTGAGTCACATTTAAACAAGAATCTAAACATAAATATTATGTCATATTATCTTTTCTATAGGCATATCTAGTTATATATATATGGATCGAAAGTGGGTTCGTGCATATAGATTATCAGATGAGTATAGGAATGGGGTGGAAGAATTATGTAATCATGCAATCAGATACTGCACCGACAATCGGTATATTCTATGTCCGTGTTGAAAATGTATGAACAGGAAAACGGTTAGTGGTTGGGACAATTTGTTCGATCACTTGATGATTCATGGTATTGATAAATCATATATCGTTTGGACATATCATGGTGAGAGAAGAGATGGATGTAGCTCAAGCAACATAGGAACTGATTTTAGGTTTGTAGACACAATGAATGCAGATAGTTTTGGTGATGTACAAAGTGTTGATACATCTAGTGGAGATGAGAATAATCTGGGAGATCATCCTTATATGTCAGAGAAGTTAAGGGATGACGCTGGATTACCTCTTTGGCCCAGGTGTGAGAAGGCAACAAAACTTTTAGCTGTGTTGATATTGTTCAATTTCAAAGCAGCTCACCAATTGACTGATGTGTGCTTCACCGATTTGTTGGAAGCAGTTAGTGGTCTATTGCCCGATGAGAATGTACTGCCTACGAGAGCATATGATGCTAAGCAAATGCTCAAGTCTATCGGGCTAACACATCAAAAAATTCATGCTTGCCCGGGTGATTGTATCTTATTTCGGAAGGAGTATGCAGGTCTCTATGTGTGTCCCAAGTGTGGGCGGAAGCGATATACGAAAAACAAATCTCCTACGAAGGTGATGTAGTATTTTCCAATAATACCAAGACTTGGGAGAATGTATAGTAGCACGGTGGATGCTAGACATTTGACTTGGCCTCACGATGATAGAATCAAGGATAGATTGCTAAGACATCTGGCTGATTCACCACATTGGAAGGCATTCGATGTGAGGCATCCAGAATTTGGCAACGAGCCACGACACTTGCGTCTTGCACTCTACATAGACAGAATGAATCCCTTTGGTATTCAAAGTACCAACCACAGTACATGGCCAGTGATTCTAATGGTTTATAATCTTTCACCATCGTTGTGTATGAAGAGTACTTATATGATGTTATCTATGTTGATATCAGGACCCAAACAACCTGGTAATGACATAGATGTATATCTAGCTCCTTTGATAGAAGACTTGAAGCTGCTGTGGGATGAGGGTGTCGATGTTTATGATGCTTGTAGAGAGGAGAGTTTCAAGTTGAAGACCATGTTGTTGGGAACAATCAATGACATTCCCGCTTCTGGGAATCTATCTGGATATAGTGTGAAGGGACGAGATGCATGTCCTTGTTGTACCACCAACACTGATCACATTCGATTGACTTATTGTAAGAAGTTTGTCTATATGGGACACATGAGGTGGTTGGAGCCAACACATAAGTACAAAACAATGATTGTTGAATTTAATGGCAAAGTTGAGGATCTTTAAGCACCACGTTTGTTGTCAGGTTTAGATGTGTTGAGTGAGACGAAGAAGGTCGACACACAGTACGAAAAAAATTTGCAAAGAATGTCCCCACTTGTGGTTGGAAGAAAGAATCAATTTTCTTTCAACTGCCCTATTGGAAAGAGTTGTATGTTAGACACTTCATTGATCTTATGCACACTCAGAAGAACGTTTGTGGCAACTTGCTCCATACTCTATTAGCTGATAAGAAGTCCAAGGATGGTTACAATGCAAGGATGGATATGAAACATACAGAGGCTTGTATCAGATGATGGCGTGAGACTGATGAATTTAAAATCGCATGACTACCATGTGATAATGGAGAACTTCTTACCTATTGTCATTCGTTCTATCTTGCCTGAAAATGTGCGCATAACCATAACAAAGTTGTGTTGGTTCTTCAAGGCAATGAGTAGCAAAGTCATTGATCCTAGAGTTTTGAGTGGCTTCCAGAGACAGATTGTGGGGACGCTTTGTGAGCTTGAGATGTATTTTCCTCCATCATTCTTTGATATAATGGTTCACTTAACCATTCATTCGGTTCATGAGACAAGAATGTGTGGTCCTGCCCGTATGCGATGGATGTATTGTGTGGAAAGATACATGAAAGTACTGAAAGGATATGTGAAGAACATGTATCGGCCAGAGGGATGCATTGCAGAATGCTACTTAGTAGAAGAAGCAGTCGAGTACTGGTCCAAGTTAATACCGAATGTCGATGCAATTGGACTTCCAATTACTTGACACACCAACAGGACTGAAGGTGAAAGTGTTACTGGTGGTGAACCGGTAAGTGTTAGTATTGAGGAACTAACACGGATGCACTTATACGTACTTCACAACACGGTTGACGTGCTTCCTTTTATTGATCTTCACATGCAAGTACTTTATGAGACATTTCCCTTTAGGGATAGATCGTGGATCGAAGCTGAGCATAACCGGACATTTGTTAAGTGGTTCAATGATTATGTTACAAATTGTCTGTCACGGGATAAGGAATCAGTGAAAGAAAGAGTTAAGTGGTTGTCCGGAATGCCTGATAGACATGTGTATACATATAAGTGTTATCTTATTAATGGATATACATTTTATACCAGAGATCATGAAGCCACGAGTACAATGCAGAATAGTGGGGTGTCCGTCAAAGCAAATGCAGGGGATCAATCGATTACTACTTACTTTTGACAGATTGTCAATATTTGGCTACTCGACTATGTTGGCCACTGTGAACCCATTTTCGATTGTAGTTGGGTGAGGATTCCTAACGGGGTCCAAGTTGATAATTTTGGGTTCGTACGCATTGATTTGAAAAATGTGGGATACAAAGATAACTCTTATATAATGGCATGTCAAGCTCAATAAGTTTTCTATGTCCCCGACCTAGTTAACAAGAAATGGTCGATTGTGGTTCTGTCGAACAAGTTTAGTGATAGTTACCAGGTCAGTGACCACGTCGACGAAGATGTTGACACAATTGATGATCCTTTTCAGAACTTCTCTATTTCTAGTCACTCTTTCGATGATCCTGACTATCGCCCGTACAAGAGAGTGTTCAGAGAAGGGGATGAATATGACAACCCAGATCTTGTTAATATTCATGGACATGAACGAGAAAAGTTAACTACAAAATGAAAAAGAAAAACACGTGCTAAAAAGAAATATAAGATGTTATAATTCATTTACTGTATTCATTTACTATATTGAATGTGACTTCTTTTTGTTTTATCTCAATGTTATAATTCCTTTACTATATTGAATGTGATTTTTTCTATTGTACAGGATCATGTCTTTGCCTCTGCCTGATGATGACATGGGTGAGGATTACCATGTCTATTTAGGAGATCTCGGTGGAGATGAGTGCCCACCCGAGAGGGGTGCAGGTGAGACTGATAATCCCACGAGTAGCAGTTCTGGAGAAAAACATGGGAGGGGTGTAGTGACAATGAGTGCTTTGAAGAGAGGCGCAGGGAAAGACAGTCGAGGTATTTCATTATCATAAAACAGTTGAATTTATTATATATGTTATTGATCATTTAACCTAATAATATTATGTCATTGTAGCTTTCATTTAATGAGTACGGGCAGCCCATAGGAAAGGAGAGTTCGCAGCTGTCGCACTACCTTGGGCAAGCAGTTCGAAGATGTGTCCCGATTGTTCTGCCAGCTAATGATTGGCGTAGCCTAGCACTTAATCATATAAAGGAGTCTATATGGGAAGAGCTACATGTAAGTTTTATATTTATACTCATTGAACTTATGAAATATATTAAATTTTATATACTTATGAACTTATTGAATTTATATTGTTTATACGTTTACAGAAAACATTTTCTGGTCTAGACCCTAGTAAGAAGACACAAATACGGCAAAAAGGTGGGATTATGGCGAAGAATTTTCGGGCTCACATGAGAAAAACCACTAAAGACCCTGTGACGATATTAATTTATTTAGTGTATTTCTATGACAATTTAGGCAAGAAGTCGCCGAAATACTGAGTATGCCAAGTCGATGGAGGCGCGATATCGATGATCTTCCAAAGGCTATGCACGTATAAGAGAAGAAATGGTGAGTCGATTACTACTGTATCTTATTACTATTTATATTTAATATATCTAACACAAAAACATGTTTCGTGACTACTATAGAAGGAAGAAAAGAGGAAAGCTGGGGAGACTGACCCTATCATTAACCGATTCGAGTTATTTCAGACTACCCGATAGACTCCAGATGGGAGAGTTCCAGATCCTCTTGCACAACGAGTTATAGAAGAAGGGGTAGTCATATATCAATTTATTATTTTTCTGAATTACAAACTATATTATATTATTTGACACAAATTATATACTTCAGAGCCGTCTATCTCAAAACATGATGTCCAAAGAACTCCAGATGATCGGTCCCGATGATCTACTTGCTCGGGCTTATGGTCGTCAGGAGCATCCCGGCCGCATGCGCAGCACAGGATTTGGGGTGACGAAGACAGTATTGACGATGACACTTCGGAGTGAAGTTTCTCTTCTTGCACAACAAGTTACTTCACTGGCTAGACAGGTAGAGATGTTATCTCAACTACATAATCAAGGGCCATCGTCAAGTACTACAGCAAGCCATCAGGACAGTTGTCCGACGATGTATTCTGCTGATGCGCCTTCTCCACCTCAAAACATCTCCCAGGTATATTGTTGGTTGTTTGTTGTATATTGTTGGTTGTTAGTCGTAATTGATGTGGAGTTTGAGAAATTTGTTGTTTGTTTGTTGAAGTTGATGTGGATGAATATGATTTGGTTGTTTGATGTAGTTGATTAATTAGGAGTTTGATAAATATAAACGAAACTCTGTCGAAATTTTTAAAAAATATTATGTTAGGGTTATACTAGAAAGTATGATTTTACTATGTATAACTAAACTGAATCTTTGAGCTTTATCTGAAATAAATCTTTTATCACTGTGCTTTAGATAAATATGAATGTTATTTATTTATTGCAATCCGTTCATATAATAGTACAAGTTACACTATAGAAAAATGTGGTGATCCCCAGATAACTCACAACAAGATCACATTATCAGTTTCTTGTAACAAGTACTAAATTCACAATCTAGATGGGATTTGAACACCCCATTGGTAAACGGTTGATGTGTAGATCCCAGATTGACTTATCTTGACCAAGGGATTGCACTAGTACATGATGATGCATTGAAGAGGACTTACAGAGAGTTAATTCTTCCGTACTGATTTATGGGATGAAGAATTAGACCTTAGTGGTCGTTTATTTCTAAACCTCTGTCCCTTAAATATGACTGTGTGCGATCCGTGCGTGCCACTTTATTTTGTTATGGGTAGAGAGTCAATAAGACTCAATACTTTGCATCTTGGGTGATGCCATTAAGAACATGACAGTTGCTAAGCTTTAATACAGAGGAATGTGTGCTTGGAGAGTCTTGCATGATTAGTCCCCTTGGTGGGCTCTAAACGTTCGTCATACTAAATCTTGCAAGTGGAATTTGTTTCCGGTATGATGATAAAGAAGAGCTGTCCTTACTCCAAGGTTAAGATGTTAAATTAATTAAAGCGATCAGTGGCTTGATTAATTAACGGACAAGAGAATCTTAAACACGGTAAATAATGACCGGGAGCCTTATGATTGTAATATGTGTTAAGATGGATAGTGCAACATTAATCTTATAGTGGAGTGAGATTAATGTTAATGGGTTGAATGACATTGGGCTCAATGTTAGAATTCAAGGCCCATTAGGAGGTCCAATCTTAATTCTCCTAAAGGCCCCTCAAGTAGCCCAATTAAATGTCAAACAATAAATAAGGTGTTTAAAATAAAAGAAATAATTTGGGCCCATTTAATCTTATTTTTTCGAAAATTATATGTGTATTGGTGAGAGATTTTATGGAAAATAGATATGTATCTTGAATACAAGAATATCTAATAAAATCAAGATCTCATGGAATTAAATATACATGGTATATTTTTTGAAAATTATGAAGAAAGATATATCAAGAATTGAATATTTAGTATTAAAGATTATCAAGATTAGAATATTTGATATTCATGATAATCAAGATTTGAAATACTAGATATTCAAGATATTCAAGATCTTGTATTGTCATTATAAATATGAGATGATACAAGACTTCACACTACTACTATTCTTGATATAATTTTCGAGAATTACAAGAGAGGGCAACAAAATTATTTTCTTCCTTGTGTTGTGATTATTCGTGTGGCCTTCCACTGGGTGCACGAATAAGGACAAGGGAATACTTGAGAAGGTTTTTGGGTTTGTCAAATTGAGGGGCTCAAGAAGGACGCCTTCAAGTTCATTGCTGATACTACTTGGCTCTAAAGGATCTCAAAGTACGCCCTTTGATCTCAACCACCATTGCTGACAATACCATTCAAGTAAAGGATCTCAAAGGACGCCTTTGATCTCAACAGCCTTGCGAAAGCAGCTCAACAAGGATGCATTTTGTCTCATAAACTGTCTTTTCTCCAAGACGTATAATTCACTAAATCCCTTAGTTCCGCATGTTTAGGGCTTTATGTGATATTATATGTTCATATGTTTTGCATGCAAAGCCTGTTGTTAGGTATACAATTATTTGATTTAATTATGTTTAAATCATGATATTAATTGTAGGCTTAAATTTTTATTTAGCGTAAATCCCGAATAGATCCGCGTTTCTTTCCCCAACAACTGGCATCAGAGCCGGTTTCGGGCTCTATACGTTAAATTGTAATTTAAGTGTTTAATATTAAATTTGAAAATTAGATAGTATAATTGCTAGATCTTTTTTGCAAGTATCCAATTGTCATGATTTTTTTTTATGCATGCATGTATGATGATGCGGTTTTTAAAATCCAATTCGTTCGGATCATTTTTCCCGTGAGAAAATCCACTGGTAGACTAGGATATTTTTATGTAATAGACTAGTCTAGACGATAGGTTTATTTATTTATTTTTATAAATAAATTGTAACCGATATCGAAGACGAAGAACAGAGATTTTAAGGCCTGGAGACAAAGTTGTTGTAATTTTGTTGAGGTTGAGTGGGAGCTTAATCGAGACGGGCGATAAAGCATGAAGACAAACGGTGATTACGATATCTCATAGTCAAAATGAGAAAATTAAACCATGATAATTGGATATAATATGTCAATTTGTTTAATTTGTTTTGATGCATGCTTTATTTATTTAATTTGATTAAATATTTGATTGCATGAATGCCGTGATGAAAAATCTCAACTCCAAAAATTACTAAGTATGTTTTAAATATAATTCAGTATTTTATTCTAGATAATAAAATTGAATTATTTGGCCTCCATGATTTATTTGTTTGTGAAGTCTTTTGGCTACGCATTGGCAAGCGCCTTTCTCCCTATCGGATAGGCCAAAAGATAAGTTCACATGAACGAATTCCCAAAAGGATGCTTGTGGATTATTATTAGTGGCGGTATTGACCCTCCCATCGAGTGGCTTATTCAAAATGAAGTAATAATCCCGTATTTAATCATGGTTAGTACTTAGGTATAAAATTGGCATTTTATTACTCCTCTTCGGAGTCCCTACCGATTTTATATGGTCAAGTGGGAGCCGACTATTAATTTTTGAAATTAAAAGTTTGTAACTTTTCTTGTTTGTAACTTGCTTAAACGTGTTTGCATAAACGTCCACACTCATCGTGGCCTATGTGAACTATTTTAAGATGTGGGCCGATTTATGCTATATTTTTTTTTGAGATTTTAATATAAAGCATGATCGATTTTTGTGATAATCTTTGCGAATCGATGTATGTATTGATGCAATGTATGTTTTATTTCAGTTCAGCATGTCATCTCCTTTTAATCCACTGTTTACAATACTTAAAGATAACAAATTGGAAGGTGAAAATTATGTTGATTTGAGACGTCACTTATTTATTGTCCTAACCGTACAACAACACAAATGGGTTCTTGACAAACCAAAGCCCCCTACGCCTACGGATGATGCGGATGACGCCTAAAGGGAATATCATAGGGAGTGGATGAAATCCGATGAAATGGCTAGGTGTACCATCTTGGCTTCAATGTCATATGTGTTGCAACACCAACACCAAGATATGGAATCCACTTCTGATATGATGCTAAACCTTAAGGAGATGTTCGCTCATCAGAATCGTACGGCTAGACAAATCACCATGCGAGATATGTTATCGCTGAAAATGGTGGAGGGAACGCCCGTAAGGGATCACGTTCTCAAGATGATGGGCTACCTCAACAAGTTAGAGGTACTTGGAGAGGAATATGATGCGAAAACTATATGATGAATAATCAAGAGTTCACATTGGCACAGCTCTTGCAAGCTTTGGTATCGGTGGAGACACTCATGGGACACCAAACTCAAATCTTGGTGGCAAGCGGTCCGACTTCTTCCGCACTGAAAGGTGGGAAGAAGAAGAAGAAGACTAAAGGCTCGAACCAAGCTAAGAGTAAGGTGACTAATGAGGGAGGGGTCAAGAAAGCTACCAAAGGCAAGTGTTTCAACTAGGGTGAGAAAGGACATTGGAGGACGGCCTGTCCCAAGCCAAAGAAGGTCGGGAAGAAAGGTAATTCTCTTGCACTTGTTGTTGAAACTTGTTTAGCGGCGTATGCTTCCCATTCGTGGGTAGTGGATACAGGAGCCACTGAGCATGTATGTTTCACTTTACAGGGGTTCTGGAAAACCCGAAAACTTAGTGCGAATGAGATCCTCATCACATTGGGCGATGCTACGAGGGTAGCGGCTGTCGCAGTGGGAGACGTGCACATATTTTTTGAAGATAGAGTTTTAGTTTTAAAGGATGTTCTTTATGTTCCCAGTTTTAGGAAGAATTTAATTTCGGTTTCTAAATTGTACGTTGATGGATACTCAGTTTCTTTTAATAATATGGTTGTTATTTTTTGAAACGATGAGTTCATGTGTTCGGGAACATTAGTGAATAATCTTTTTACTATTAAAAGTGCACACCACACCCAAAATGCTTCTTATAACACATCGACTATTTCTAAGAAAAGAAAATTTTCTTCAACCGTGAACGAAACACTTCTGTGGCATCTAAGACTTGGTCATATTAATCTAAAGAGAATTCAAAGGTTGGTGGCGGACGGCTAGTTGGAGCCTCTCCATGTTGAGCCGTTTCCAACTTGTGAATCTTGTTTGGAGGGGAAAATGACCAAGAGAGCCTTCGAGACCAAGTGCAATAGAGCTAATAAAGTGTTGGAAATCGTTCACACTGACGTATGTGGGCCAATGTTGGTGCAAGCAAGAGGAGGTTTTGAGTATTTCGTAACTTTTACGGATGATTACTCAAGATATGGGTACGTTTACCTTATGCGGTGCAAATCGGAAACCTTTGATAAATTCAAAGAGTTCAAAGCCGAGGCTGAGAAACATAGGGGAAAGAGTATCAAGTTCCTACGATCGGATCGTGGGGGTGAATACCTTAGCAATGAATTTTTGACCTACTTGTCAAGTGAAGGGATTGTATCCCAATTGACCATACCCGGTACCCCTAAACAAAATGGGTTTGCGGAACGAAGAAATAGAACTCTTTTAGAAATGATCAGATCCATGATGAGTTATTCGGAGTTACCCAAGTCATTTTAGGTTATGCCTTGGAAACAACAGCTCACATTCTAAACTTGGTGCCATCCAAATCGGTTCCTAAAACTCCCACAGAATTATGGACCGGGCATAAGCCTAGTTTGAGACACATAAGGATTTAGGGGTGTCCGGCATATGAGTTGGATAAGGAAGCCGGAAAATTGGATCCATGTTCAAAATTGAGGTTGTTTGTAGGATATCCTAGAGGAACGAAAGGGGGTATGTTCTATAGTTCCAAGGACCAAAGAATCGTAATTAGTACGCATTCTAAGTTCTTGGAAGAAGACTATGTGAACAATAGAAAGCCCAAGAGTGAGATTACCTTAGATGAAATAAGAGGGCCTAATCCTATACCTAAGGTACAAGTTGATGTACCACGCGACACACCAACACAATCGGAGCCTCGTCGTAGTGGGGGGGTTGTGAGACAACCCGAGAGATTCATGTTCGTGGGAGAGTCATCTGACTTGGTCCCCGGAGAAGATGAATTAGACCTATGGACATACGACGAAGCACTCCAAGATAATGATGCAGATTCTTAGCAAACCGCAATGGAAGCCGAGATGGGTCTTATGGATAAAAATGAGGTGTGGGAGCTTGTTGAGCCACCCAATGGGGTAAAACCCATTGGATGTAAGTGGGTCTTCAAGAGAAAAAGACCATCGGAAGGGAAGGTTGAGACCTTCAAAGCTAGACTTGTGGCGAAAGGATATAATCAGAAAGAAGGGATCGATTATGAGGAAACCTTTTCACTGGTAGCCACGCTTAAGTCTATTCGTATTCTCTTAGCGATAGCTGCACATCTTGATTTTGAGATCTGGCAAATGGATGTCAAGACAGCTTTCCTAAATGGAAGTCTTGAAGAAGAAATCTATATGCATCAACCCGAAGGCTTCATTGAAAAAGGCCAAGAGCACCTTGTATGCAAGCTTAAGAGGTCTATCTACGGACTTAAGCAAGCATCGCGAGCTTGGAATCAATGATTTGATCAAGTAAAAAAATCTTATAGTTTTGATCAAAATGAATTTGAGAGTTGTGTGTACAAGAAGTGTGTCGGAACTGCCGTGGTATTCTTGATACTATACATAGATGACATTTTGCTCATTAGAAACAATGTGGCGGTGTTATCAGACGTGAGGGTATGGTTATCAAATCAGTTTGATATGAAGAACTTAGGGGAAGCCGGTCATGTCTTAGGGATCAAGATTACTCGAGATCGCAAGAAAAGAATGATCGGCTTATCGCAAGCTTCATATATAGATACTGTTTTGAAACGTTTTAGCATGCAGAATTCCAAGAAAGGTTTTGTACCTTTTAGACATGGAATTCATCTATCGAAAGAGATGTGTCCGAAGACACAAGAAGAGATAGATTGCATGAAAGGTATCCCATATGCTTCGGCAGTTGGAAGCCTCATGTATGTTATGCTATGTACGAGACCAGATATCTGCTTTGCCGTAGGCATGGTAGCACGATATCAAAGTAACCCCGGGAAAGAGCATTGGACGGCTGTTAAAAACATTCTGAAATATCTCAAGGGAACTCGAGATAGAATGTTGGTTTATCAGTCAGATAGTCTAATCCCCATTGGTTACACGGACTCGGATTTCCAATCAGACTTAGATTCCATAAAGTCTACCTCAGGTAGTGTGTTCTGTTTGGGAGGTGCAGCCATGACATGGAGAAGCGTTAAGCAGAAATGCATCTCTGATTCTACCATGGAAGCCGAATATGTAGCTGCTTGTGAAGCGGCGAAAGAGGCGGTAAGGCTCAAGAACTTCTTAGTGGACTTGGATGTAGTTCCGGATTTGCCCGACATCATCACGGTCTATTGTGACAATGACGGAGCAGTTGCAAATTCAAGGGAACCAAGAGCCTACAAAGCAAGCAAACATATTGAAAGGAAGTACCATCTTATACGAGAAATCGTTAAGAGAGGAGACATAGAAGTGGCAAAGATCGCAACGGAAAACAACCTAGCTGATCCTTTGATATCAACTACCATTGCTGACAATACCATTCAAATAAAGGATCTCAAAGGACGCCTTTGATCTCAACAACCTTGCGAAAGCAGCTCAACAACGTCTTTTGTCTCAGAAACTGTCTTTTCTCCAAGAGGTATAATTCACTAAATCCCTTAGTTTCGCATGTTTAGGGCTTTATGTGATATTATATGTTCATATATTTTGCATGCAAAGCTTGTTGTTGGGTATACAATTATTTGATTTAATTATGTTTAAATCATGATATTAATTGTAGGCTTAAATTTGTATTTAGCGTAAATCCCGAATAGATTCGTGTTTCTTTCCCCAACATATTAATCACTCTATATTTTTATGGGAACAGACACTGATCATGTGTTATTTATATTTGGAGCATCCTACACGATTGGTAGCCACAGAGACATTACACAGTAGCTCCAGCGGAGTGATTCATGGTCGTCCTATCACTCCTGGATTTCAGAGGGTCACTGTTGATTTGCCTGTTTCCGGAGAGGATGATTCCCCAGTGCCTAGACCAAATGATGGGGCGACCACTGTCGGGAGGGCGATTGGTCACTTTCTAGAATGGCCTAGTCACTTGGCCTCATTAACTCAGAAGGTAAAATATATGTTATTAAATTTTCTCTCATTTTTGTTAAACTAATCAATTACAAATTGTTTGTAGAAATTACAGACTCCCCAAAAGACGAGGGAGCCTCGTGCTACAATGCCTATTCAGAGGGAAGGACCGAGTTAGCCTCCTGCTGCAGTGCCCATACGATGGTTAGGTTATCCTTTGCCAAGAGACGTAGATCACAGTTACGATCTAATGTCTACGGTGTACAAACTGGTATGATGCTCCTGTTATAGTTTCTTTTCCTACTTACTTTCATATAAGTGGTTGGGAAGACTATATTCGTGTGGATCATGTTATGGAAGTAGTCAATTACTATTGCCTTTTATCTCATGTATGTGTTTATTGATTTTTCATATTTAATTCTTCTAGAGGTTTAATTTTCTTTATATATAATAATATGTGTATTTTCATTAATTGAAGATATTTGGGGGAGGTATATCTGTCAAGAGATAATGTGGCTATTTTGAAGTATTCTTTCATCTCCCCCCAAGTGTCTGCCTGCGTAGGTGCTAACAACGCCCACGATATGGAGATGTTTGCGCTACATATGCAAAAATATGCTAGGAGAGACCATCTCATTTTGTGGCTTGCATATGTGGGGTAAGTACATATATAGAACAAACATGTCATCAAAATATTTATTAATATAAATATGCAAATGAAATATACTTTTAATATTCTTATTAAAATGCAGGGAACAATTGGTTTTGGTCGTCGTCAACGTGGGTACACAAGTGGTATATTATATGGACTCACTTCCGGGTAAACTGCATTCTGATCGTCCTGAAATTATGCAATTTATGGACTAGTATGTTTTTTTTAATTATTTTAATATCATTAGATCATTTTATTTTTAGAATTATGCATATGTAATTTATTTTTATTTTTTTAATTATAATAATAACAGTGTGATGAGGATGTATCAGAGTCGTCTTCCGCCTGACACATCAAGAGCATTTACTACCATTATGTGGAAAAATATTAAGGTATATATATACTTTAATTGAAAAAAAATCTATATTTATTCATGTGTTATAACTATAATTATTAATCAACAGGTGCCGAAACAGCAAGATCATTTTAGTTGTGCCACTTTTGTGTGTAACTACATTGAAGATATAATGACAACTTCTAAAACGATGATTCCGGACGACGTAAGTAGATAGTTGGGGCAATTTATTAATTTAAACATAAATATATATATACATATATATATATATATTAATTACATTTTTATTTTGCAGTTTGTCTATGTACGTCCGCTTCGTTCGTACGGAAATACAAGACTCAAATAATTCAAATTAAATTGGACCGGGTATTTCTATAATAGATTTTTAGTTTAGATCAATTAGTATAAATTTTGGTTCGACGATATGTAACTTTTATTTAATTTATGGTGATACATTTAATTAGTTATAATTAAGTTCATGTTTTAATATTAATTGATTTATTTTAAGTATTTTATTTTTGTAAATTTATATTATTGTATATATATAAATTAATTAAATAGAATTTGTAATATAAAATATATAATATATAAAATATATATTATATAAAATATAAAATATAGAATATGTATCATATAAAATATAGAATATATAAAATATAAAATATATTATACGGATTTAAAAAATATATATATAAATGCTTGGATAGCGGTTATGAACCGCTGTGCAAGAAAAAAAAAAGTGGATTTGAGCTTGAACCGCTTTCTAAGTGACCACTTAGAGAGCGGTTCATAACCGTTTTCTAAGCTCCAGTTTTACAGCGATTTTATAACCGCTTTCTAAGCTGGATCCAGCTTAGATAGCTTTCGCTTGGAGAGCTCATTTAACCGCTTTCTAAGTGGATTTTTGTGAGCTCTCCAAGCCCTTTTATGTAGTAGTGATTCTTTATCTACCCCACTCTGACTTCCCATTACTCACTCATCATCCTTTTTTTACATAAGTTATTATAACATCATGCACTTAAATTTAAACTTAATTTTTTTTAAATACTCCAAATATTTTTAAAATGAATTAGTAATACTCTAAAATATGATCAGTAATGCTCAATTACAATATATATAATTTAATGTGTTAATTTGTAATTTAAAAAATTTTAAATTAAAATTAAACTTGAAAATTCATGTAATTGCCAAGCAAATAATGCACATTAAAATTTTCCTTAAATAGGCAGAGCAATAATTAGATGGTGCGATTATCAATAAAAGTGGTTGGGGAATGAGGAGCAAATGAGAAGAGCAACTGAATTGAAGAGGGCAGCTGAGGGCATGCTCTCACTAATTAATGAGGACAAAATTGATTTTGTTTAATATATCCGGAATGCATTATCTACCCCACTCACATTTCGCATTTACTTGCTCGGCCCACTCAGCATATGATTGATAAGAAATCTAATTTTTTAAATATTTCTGTTTTGCAAATAAATATTAATTTATACTTTTATAAAATACTCTCGCTGTCTGATAACTTGGTAAAAGAAGGGCTCATTTGGTTCAATGAACAAGATAAATAATTTATGGTAAGATTAATAAAATTGTAATCTATAGATTATTACTTGTGAGTTAAATAGTATAGTTCGATTGATGCATGAGTTTGAGAGAATTAATAATATAAGATAACTTCATTTTATATAAATGTTTGGATTTTAGGATTAACAATAAAAAAAATACAATTGACAACTTTGCTCCCAATATCATAAATAACAATGAAGAAAATTGTTTGCCAAACTGGTCCTTTTTTCTCAATATAAGAGGGACATTTTAGTAAAGATAAATACAACAGATTATTATCATACATCTATATATCCAAAGACAATGTTATCTACCAGGTCATAAGATAAGTTGAATATTAGTCTTGAGTTTTTTATTAATCTTGGTCTTTTGTCCATTGAACCAAACATCGTATTAGGAAGGATAATTTAGTTTATCTTGGGGTATCTATCGAACCAAATGAGGCCGGAAAAGACAACGCCCATAGAATTAATTATGATACATAAAATCACTTAATTAATCTTTTCAAAATAGATTATGACAAAAAAAATTGTATGAACACGTTGAACTCAGGTTTGTCAATTATCACTATTATGCATATATATACTATCATTATTAATAAATCAAATATATTTTTATAACAATGATAATATATATGAAAAATAGCGACACTGATTATGCATATTAGTAATATAAGTTCATGTACACTTGAATTCATAACATATCTATTTATAGACATGGTTCAAATCTCTATAAATATATGCATATATATTCTGGCACATTAACTCAACATGATCATTTTAGCCTGGAAAAAGATGGAAGGAAAATGGGGCTTGATTGTCATCACCATCATTGTGGCAATCTTCATAAAATATGCAATGAAGTTGCTAGATTTCTTGTGGTTTAAGCCAAAAAAGCTGGAAAATTTTCTAAGGAGTCAAGGCATAGGTGGGAATCCTTACGTGCCTTTTCTTGGGGACATAAAAAATTACATGCGATGCAATGAAGAAGAGGAAGCTATAACTCTCCAACTATCTGATGACCTAATTCCACACATATACCCCTACTGCACACGGCTCATTTCTAAGCACGGTGAGAATGATTTATATTAATCTTTTATTTAGGAATTAATAATTTTATTTCTGATCAAGTACATTTTTGAATAATATTATCTTTATTTTCACTGAAAAGTCGCACTTACTTAGTTTATTACTATGCACAAGAAGCTTTATACTCTAGCTAATTTGGAGTTATTTTCCAGATGTTGAATTTGTTTATTGTATTTATTTGAAGTTATTTTCCAGATGTTGGATTTGTTTGATTATGTTATTTAGGAATAATTTTATTTATTTGAAGTTATTTTCTGAAAATGAAATATATAAATATTCAGGTCCGAATGCTTTCCATTGGTTCGGGCCATGCCCGTGGTTTAATATAACAGATCCGGAGATGATGAAGGAGATATTAAGGAACAATGATGTATTTGACAAGGGCTTGACCGGCCCCACCAAGATTCTTGCAGCTGGCCTTTCCTCCCATGAGGGACAAAAATGGGCCAAACACAGAAAGATTATAAATCCTGCTTTTCATCTCGACAGGTTGAAGGTAAACCTTGTTTAGGATCCGCGTGCAGTTTGACAATAAGGGCATTATAGTGAAAAAGGAAAAGAAAAAAGAATGTGAAACCCACAACTCGGGTTACCGAAGTGTCAAGGAATGATTGGATGGGCCTCATTAAAAATCTCGCCTTAAACCACCCTTGTGGACAAACCGGACTGAGGGAAAAAGAGTGCAACCATCCAATCATACTTCCATGAGAAAAGCTCAGAATACAAAACCAGAAAAAATCCTAAAACTATCCCAACGTACAAACTCAAACACGGCTAAGTCCTAAAGTATTCCGTCATAAAGAAAACGAGAAATAAAATCTGCGGCCTACTTTTGATTATGTGTCTACTTTTGTATTTCAGGGTAATATATTTTTAGGAAAGTAATTGATGGGGTGAAAAATGAGGACAGTAACTTTTGGTTGGCGAAATAAGAGCCATAACTTGTATGAAAAATGGTCTTTTTTGTCTTTTATCTTTCACCTATTACAGTTTTGGTCCTCATCACTATTATAATTTGGTTTTAGTCCCTTATCTTTCAAAAATTTTGATTTTAATCCTTTATTTTTTTAAAAACTTGAATTTTTCATCCTTTATCTTTTTAAATATTTTGATTTTCGTCTTTTATCTTTTCAAAAAAATTTGATTTTCGTCCTTTTTAAAAGATAAAGGACTGAAATAAAATTTTAATAATTAGAGGATCAAAATCATAATAGGTGAAAGATAAAGGACGAAAAAAACTATATTCCCTAACTTGTAAAACTAGCAAATTGCGGTCACCTCTCGTTCTTAAAGGACATTTTTACCTGTGCTTCACCTATCTCATGTGCTAATATTAACTCGGCATCGATTCTTATATAATCTTGAGACATTATATGCTATCAAATCTTGAAACAATTTCAAGACCTTTTAGTAAAATCCATCGGAGTATATATATATATATATATATATATAATGAGATTAAATTTTGATTTTCAGAACAAGGTGGGGGTGATGGAATCATGTTGTTGTGAGATGATCCGCAAGTGGAAAAACATAGTTTCATCAGATAGTAATGAAATCGATGTGTGGCCCTTCCTTGAAGAATTAACAGAGGATGTCATTTCGAAAACGGCATTTGGAAGCAACTCTGAAGAAGGAAGAACGGTATTTCATCTGCAGAGTGAGAAAATCAAGATCGTCTACCAGCTTTTGCCCCTTTTCTTTATCCCCGGATGGAGGTAAAAGGATAGCCAATAATTGCCTATATGTTTAATCAACATTACTATTAAAAAAAAAATGAGTAGATCACCATAGAAACACAGTTCACATAAATTCTTCTAATTTAAGGATCACTATTATGCAGAAAGTTATTGAGTGTCTGCTTTTGATCCCAAAAATTTTGACTTATAGATTTTTGTCCCGTGAATCTTTGGATTGTCCAGTTTTTGTCCAATTTTTGCTGAAAAAGTGAATTTCTTTTTTGCCATGCACGATGCATGTGGTGGTTGAATTTGAAACTTTTTGGCATCCTTGTTGATATTTTATTATTTTTTATTAGTGTTTCGGATATACGGAGAAAATAAACAAAAAAAAAAGATAATTCGGCTGCCACGTCAGTAATGGTACAAGAAAGCTTCAAATTTAACCACCACGTGTCGTGCATAACAAAAAATTACGTTATTTTCACTTTTTCACCGAAAATGGGATTAAAAAGGCCAACCAAAAGAGTTATGGGACCAAAATCTAGGAACCAAATTTTTTGGGACAAAAAATGAACACGTGATAAGTTATGGGATGAAAAAACTTTTTTATCTCCTATTATGTATCCACTATTTAAAAAATTCAAATATCAAATATATTGTAAATAGTTATATACTCCCTCCGTCCCGTAGGAATTTGCACCCTACGGGACGGCACATTTTTTAAGAAAAATGTGTTTTATATATAAAGTAGTGGTATATGGGTAAATATGTGTATAGGTTTGTGAGTGTGCACGTAAATCAATGTTTTCTTTTTAGTAGTGTGCAAATTTGTGTGGGACGTCCGAATAAGAAAAGTGTGCAAATTCCTGTGGGATAGAGGGAGTATATTACAATAATGCCTGAATAAAAGAGTTTACATGAATTTAGATACAAAGATGTTTTTATCAATAATAATTGATTACTCCCTTTGACGTTTCTCAATGTAAGTTTCACTTCGAAAAATTGCACGGAGATTAAAGAGTATTGATAGAAGTGGGAGTTTAGTTCAAGTAATGTGATTGAACAGAGAAAATAAAGTGAAGATAACTAATGAAAAGTAAAAATGGTAACATTTAAAATAAATGACATGTAGGAATAATTATTCAGTGGGGGAGGTGAATTTCCTAATATGGTATGTGAAAAACTTATTGCGAGATGAATAAAAAGGAAAAGGGGAAAGCTTATTGTGGGACGGAGAGAACAAATTTTATATTTTCCTCTATATAAAAGGAAATGATAATTTGTTCTATTTTTATAAAAGTTTTGACCGTTTCAGATTAAAACATTTGGGTGCACCAACTGCACCTTACAACTGATTTACAACTATTGTCATTTAATGAAAATAAATACTATTTTCGTCCCACAAAAGTTTGAATAATTTTCATTTTAGTTTGTCCCTTAAAAGTTTGCATACTTCAAATTTAGAAATATTTTTTTAAATCTCCACCCTTAAAATCTCTACCACACAATCTACACCCTACACATTCTACTCATTACATTTAAAAAAAAAAAACCGTGCCTCTAAAAGTATAGCAAACTTTTTGGGGATGGAGGTAGTAATATTATTCACTGCATAAACTAATACTGATTAACAACTTTCACTTAGTAAAATAACTACCAATTAAAAATGAATATAAGTTGCACAATGCGCCTAAAAGTATTCGCCTTAAATTTATATGTTTCTGAAAGTTTGTTATCTTTTTTTGGAAGGTTTCTTCCACTGCAAGCAAACAGAAAAGTGAAGGCAATGACGAAAGAGATAGAATCTACCCTTCGACATGTGATCGGGAAAAGAGAGAAAGAAATAGAAAGTAGAGAGAGGCATGATGGAGATGACTTATTGGGGATTCTATTGGAATCAAACAAAAGATACATTGAGGAAGAGGGAAATAATATTAATGCAGGAATGAGTATTGAAGACGTGATGGAGGAGTGCCAGCTCTTCTACTTCGCCGGGGTGAAGACGACTGCATCTTTATTGGCGTGGACGATGTTGTTGCTCGGCACGAATCCTGAGTGGCAGACTCGAGCGAGGGAGGAGGTTGTTCGAGTTTTCGGAAGCTCAAACATAACTTTTGAAGCTGTGAATCGCCTAAAAGTTGTAAGATTTTCTCTCCCACTTTGGGATTAAAGATTTATAAGTCATGTAATTTTGCTTCATTTTGAATTTAGATTACACATTTTGATTTTAGTCCTGTAAGTTTAAAAATATTTTGATTTGATCCTTTTACAAACTTACAGGATCAAAATCAAATTTGATTTTAGTCCTGTATGTTTGTCAAAAGGCCAAAATCAAAATATCTTCAAACTTGCAGGACCAAAATTAAATGTGTAATCCATGTGGACCAAATTCAAATTTGTGACAAGTTTTAGGACAAAAAAAACTTTAATTCCTGGAAAAAATATCATGAAAATCAAGAAATAAAAGAGATAATAAGCAATCATATTAAAATTAATGACTTTAATTCGAAAAAGTTTTATTAGTAAGTATATATGTTGTTGGGATATATATATATTAACATTTTTAAATTTAGTTTTTCGTCCAGTTAACTTTTTAATTTTGAAAATCGTCTTTTAAAGGACGAAAATTAAATTTTTTATAAAGATAAAGGATGAAAATCAAAATTTTTGAAAGATAAAGGACTATAATTAAATTTTAATAGTTTAGAAGACAAAAATCGTAATCGGTGAAAAATAAAGGACCAAAAAAACCATTTTTCTTATAATTTATGTTGCCCTTTACATTTTTTATTATTAAAAATTAAGGATTAAAATAAAGTAAACTAATTAATAATTCTTAAATTATTTAAAAAGTTGAAAAATATAACAATCAAACTTATTTTTTTATATAAAAAATATCTATCCACCTTTCCTATTATTAAAATAACTCTAAATAATTAAAAAATTCAGTTTAGAAACCAGTTAAAACAAGCATTGAAAGTTTAAATATGTGTTGATGCTTTTTCCTTTAACAAATAAATAAAATTCTTTAGGACGTTTTAATTAATTTAGTGGGTCCAAATTTCTTTTTACGTGATTTGTACTATCATTTTGGAGTTATGTATCACTTGATTACATCGACAGGTGAACATGATCTTACAAGAAGTGCTAAGGTTGTACCCACCAGCATCTATCACGCTTCGACGCGCAAAAGATACGGCGAAAATAGGAAACATAACTGTTCCAGCGGGATCATATCTGAGCATATATGCAGCCCTAATTCATTATGATAGCGACATCTGGGGAGACGACGCCAAAGACTTCAATCCTCAGAGGTTCTCCGAAGGAGTTTCTAAAGCAGCAACGAACCAATCGTCGTTTATCCCATTCGGGTTGGGTCCTCGCAACTGCATTGGGCAGAACTTCGCAATGATTGAAGCTAAAATAGTTATTGCAATGATATTACGAAGCTTTAAGTTCGAGCTGTCGCCTACTTATGAACATGCTCCTTTTGGACTTGTGCATTTGAAACCCCAGCGTGGTCTTCAGCTCATTTTTCATAATCTTTGAGTCACAATCCATGCCTTGAACTTATTTGCGTGATGCATATTAATTGTGAATCTGAATCTTGTACATTTTATTATGATAAATTTCGTACAATTAATAATAATAATAATAATATTAATATTCTTGTTTATACGTTTATGGCCTTGGAATAGAGATAGGAATAACAGAGTCACCTAGACTTGCTACTGGCCACGCGCACGAATTATTGTTGTCCACATAAAAATTTTAAAAAAAATTAAAAAAGGTTGTTGAAATATATAAGAACAAATTAGAAACAAAAAGGAATTAATTTAATAAATTTAAAAAAAATGTGATTCAATTTGGACTTATATACAATTAAATACATAAAATACTAACAAATTAAAAACTTTTAGTAGTTTAAAAGGTTTCGAATCGGTTTGGCAAATTTCTAAACGGCCCAAGTCAGACAGGCAAGGATCAAGTCAAAAGGCCGAGTTATGCCAAGTTCAAGCCGAGTCTGATCGAGTCAACTCAGCATCTGGGAGATATTTGAATTTTTTAGGGCTAAAATGCAGAATTCATCCTATATCCTTATCTACCACTATTTTACTCCCTTATTCAGATTTTGAGGGGATTCAACTTTTTTTTTTTTTTCCTATTCCTGCACATAATACGTAACACTAGTTGTAGGATATTGATTTTTTAGATTGATTTTCCTAGAATTCAGGAATAATACGTGGGTAATTGATTAGTGGCTTTGATTTAGCTTATCTATGTTAATTGGGGTTTTTTTTTTTTTTTTGGATCATGATTTATCTTTTTTAATTCTTATGTGATAAATTGTTTGTTATAACGAGAGTGGATGGTGCATGCTTATTCGTATGGGTGTGAGTTAGATTGTGCAGTTTGAGCATATATTGGGTTATTGCAACAAGAGTTGAGTGATTCCATTAGTTTCTTGAAAAAACGTGTGGATAATTCGCGAGGGACGAAAGGTAGTGTATCTTAGTATACGAGTGGACAATCATGGTGGGATTAATATTCTAGACTCGTGTGGTTCGGGTGTAATAATTAACTAGCCCTATAACAATCTTCATTCTTAATTATCATGTTAATCCTTTATATGGTTTAAAGTGTATTATTTGTGATTGCTCCTATCTTTGACCAGCAAGAAGGAGAGATGACTTTGCTGAACCATTTGTTGATTACTACCCGAACATCTTTTCTTTAATTGTTAGAACTCTTTGAAAATGTTAATTGCCTTCATTTAGTTTAATCATTTGAATTTGAAGTTGTTGAATCTAGTTAAATTGAGAAAAAGATGATTTGCCTTACAATCATGTGTTGATGCATAGTATTAGAACTATACCAGCCACTAGTATTGTGGATTTGATATTTTAACCGGTCCTTGCATAAACTACTCAATCTTCTTATACTTGAGAAGCCAATGTCATAAAATACATGTTAAGTTTGTGGCGCATTGCTGGGACTAGGTTGATTTAGGTGTAACTTACTTCAAATTGAACGTGGTTGATAGTGCCTTTATTTTTGTTTTATTGTCACTGGTCTATTTTGTCTCTTTGATTTTTCTCCATTGATTTTTTTCTCGGTGTGCATGAACACAAGTACTTGTGGGATTGAACTTTGAGATTGAACATATGGCGCTAGAAGAAAAAATCGAGAAAGAAATCGTAGAAGATTAACACAAACACAAGCTAGTGTGACAATGTTAGCAGCAATCAAGGTGTTGAAGGAGAAATTCAATAAATGTGCATCGAATCCTATATATATTACTTTAAAATCTCCTGCTCCAAGATATTACGTACAATCGGATTGCTCATCACACTTAGCGGCTAAAATTTTAAAATTAAGCCGGCTTTTCATGACATCCTTTCAAAACACATGTTATTGGAATAAAAGAAGAAGATATTATTAAGGTGTACCAAAGGTACTCAAACGGATAGGTATACAAGCAACGATTACATCAAGTAGGAGAGCACAAAAAAGAAGAACACATCCCCAACTAATTGAAGTAAAAAATTTTGGCGCTTGAAAAGAAAATTTACTTACACTTCTATGACTAAGGGAGAAAAGACACCACAACTTCACTTTAATTAGATCTCTCATAGCCTGTAACTGGATAACATTTCTCTATTTTTAAAAATCCTCTCGATGAACTCTCCAAACTTTATCGAACGATACATTACACGCCCATCTTTCTCCACTAACGAAGCATCGGGGCCGATGACGGCCTCCTTTGACGGACCGTAGTCCATAGCTATCGACATTCTCTCTCTCTCCTCATTCACCACCACTCTATGATTGAGAGACTTGTATCTTCCATTAGTAAATATCTGCAAAATATATATAACAGTAGTTGCATGTAGCAACAATTTACTTTGCTTTAAAAATACAAATAGGAAAAAATTTAGTCCTGTAAGTTATTCTTGTTGCGATTTTATTCAGTAGTGTTTTATTAATTGAAAATAATCTTCTAAAATTTATTTTTCGATATTTTGGTCATGTAACTGGCTATAAGAGATGAGTCGTCTAATTGATTAATTAGAATATGTCACATAGACAAATTAGATAATGCTACATCAGCGCTAACCGGACCTTTTGAAAGTTACACAACTATTTTCAATTTGTGAATGTCAGAAATACTAAAACCAGAAAAGAAATAATTTACATAACAAAAAGAGACCTATTTTTCAATTCAATACTCATATATCTCGATATGTTTCTTATTAGTTGTAGAATTTAATGAAATAATCTAAGTTGAGTTACTTTTATATTAATATATCATAATTCCTCTGTCCCCGTAGGAATTTGCACCCCATGGGATGGCACGTTTTTTTAAGAAAAATGTGTTTTATAAATAATTAGTGGTATATGGGTAAATATGTGTTTAGTTTTGTGAATGTGCATGGAAATCGATTTTTTCTTTAATTAGTGTGTAAATTTGTGTGGGACATCCAAAAGAAAAAAATGTGTAAATTCATGTTGTATTGAGGGAGTAATTGAGATCATACAATTAAGATTTTTGAGTTTCAATCATTCAAATTGGCAAAACTCAGGTTGCAATTAATCCATTTTGATTCAATAACTCTGGACTTCTACATAAAGGCCCTCGACAAGTTGAAATTTTCAATTTAAACTCCTGACTCCTTAATTGGTCCAAATGTCACACATATTTCGGTCTTTTGTAGAAAAAAAATAAAATTATCGAACCAATTTTATGCATCACGTGCCAAAAAGTTCCCTAAACAAAGCCATACTTAAAATTCCAGGAAATTTGGGACCAAAGTTGGACAATTTAAATAATTATGAGATTAAATTCCGACCTCTTGCGGAAAAAAAAAAAACAAAAGTTATGGGACCAAAATAAATTTTTACGCACAAAACTTGCTTCAAATTATTGAAAACTGCAAAATATCTAAGAGAAATTTCTAATATATCACCTCAAGTTGGTCCGAAATGTTGACGAATATAGAGTTGTTGGGAGAGTCGACATTAAGCCACTGGCCTTGATGCTGAATTTGTAAACCAGGTACACCATTTTGTATCAAGAGTGTGAAAAGGCCGGCATCAGTATGCGGTACGATGCCGATTGCTTGGTCGGACTGAGGGCACGGCGGATAGTAATTTGCAATAACAAACTCGTAACTCGACTCGAGCCCTAAGACTTGATCAACATAGTGGTGTTCCAATTGCAGGCCCTCCGAGATTGCTTCCATTATTTGTCTAGATATTTCCCTGCTTTTTTCGCAGTATTCCATCATAACTTGCCTGCATAGTTATTATACGACATAAAAGAATGAAAAAATTAAAGGACTAATTTGGAGGAAACTGTAGACCTTGTTTGGAAAAATTATTTTTATAGGACACTATCTTTTGGTGCTTAGAAAATTAGAACACTGTCTTTAAAGACTTGCAAGATTAGGATATTTTTAAATTGGACACTATCTATTATGTTTGGAGAATTTAGGCAGTATTTTATTTGGCTCGCATTTTATAAAATTTCGCCTAAATTTACAAAATTTAAAAGATATTGTCATAATTTTGCAAATATCATTAACATAGTGTCCTAAGAAAAATTCCCGACCTTATTGTTTGAATAAGGATACTATGGAATTGGTTGAGAATTAGAAACGATTGTTTAAATAATAATTGGACAAAAACTTTTATGAACCAGAGTTTTTGGTGAACTCGATTTTGTCAACAATCATTGCTATGTGTGCACACTGTCACTGTTATGCATATTTATACTATCACTGTTATCACTATTAAGAAAATTTTATAACAATGATAATATATATGAATAATAGTGATATGAGTTCATGTGAACTCGGGTTCACAAGAGACCTACTCTAGTAACTGTTGTAATTGATGATTAACCCCGTGGCTTGTAAAGGAGGATGATGCAACTGTTTTTGTTTTCGGTTTGGTAAACGTTCTCTTGTACTATTCATTAATATATTTGTTCTTCCAAAAAATAAAATGTATTGCAATTATCATTTTTTGTCCGTCCCATAATTATTTTCTCCCTGTAAATGGAAACTATTATCTTTAACTTTAGCCTCACAATATTCACATAATTACACAAAATGTCATTATTTTTACATGCCATCCAACTAATCTCATTAATTTAATAATATAATTTTACGCATCATCCTACTTTTCTTAAAAAGTGTGCAATTCCAAAAGTGAAAACACTTCTGGAACGGATGGAGTTATTTATTATCTTAATGATCATACCCTTACATTCTCCGTATAATGTCTTTCCTTAAGCTCCGGTTTCTTGTAATTTAATTTTTTACTCTGAAAATGGAGTAAAACAAATGCCCTTGCACTTTAATACTATGAGTAAGATTCATGTGCATCAGTTACACCGTGCAATTCAAGTGTTACACAATTTATTATTGAAAAGTTGAACAAATTATTACTGAAAAGTTACACTATGAAAGATACACTTTTCAGTAATAACATGTGTAACTTTTCAATAGTATTTTGTGAAACTTTTAAAAAATTAACTTGAGTTGCACCGTGTAACTGGTGCATACAAGAATAATCTTAATACTATATATATATATATATATACTTTCAAGATCGAAAAAGAAGATATAACATGAATATATATATATAATCATTTCAAATTTACTTTTTACGTTTTAAGTAAATTATATCCAAGTCTAAATTGCTAGGGTACCTTAATGATGGGGGTTTGTAGGGGCAGTGAAATGTAGGGTGGACATCGAGCCAAAGCTTCTCCCTCCACAAAGTGAATTCCTGATTTCGAATATCATTCATATCGAAACCCACATAATACAAAGGATCTACACCACTCTTTCCCGCATACTGCTTCTTCTCATCCACATCCAAACTGAAAAATTCTTTTACTGCTGAAAATGCTAAATTTAGCAACTCGTCAGACACTCCATGATTCTCCAGCTGCACCCACAAACCCACCACATGTGTAAATTGACTAAGGCTCTATTTGATGGATGGATTTGAAAATTAATGTATTTTAAAAAAATACATGTAAGAAATCATATAATTCAAGTTAATAATTATAAAAGATATGGGAGAGAAGGAAAAAAGTAAGAAGAGATAAAGATGGAAAGGGACCGAGAGGAGGAATTTCAAATGACATAGGTTTGAAAAAGATTTAGAATTCTTTCATTTTAAATAAAATTCAAATCTAAATATTTATGGAAAAAGTGATTATTTGTGTGTGAAACTCACAAA
>JAPKLY010000259.1:71538-86610 GCA_026898435.1 Prunella vulgaris
CTCCTATACGTATGTGTGTTTGCACATGTGAAATCAAGGGTCCAGATGTAATCGAATTTTGCATTTACCTTTGGGGGTCCAAGTCCATGGAATGAGTAGTGGTCAATAGGATTAAATATAGAGTGGATCCAAAAAAATATTAATAATTTATATAAATTTGTAAATATTGTAATGGTAAAAGTGTATGAAAGAATTTTTTTTTTAGGTTTTACAAAAAATAGTGAGATGCTTTAAAAAAAATGTAAATAATAGTGAGATGGCTAAAACAAATTTGCAAATAATACTGAGTACTTTTTAAAAAAAAATTGAGTTATCCATTTTGATTAACCCTTATCTTTCACCTCTACTGTCCATTATTGGACTATTTTTTAATTCGCAAAAATGTAAGGCTCCATTTTGATCGATGGATTTGAAAATAAATAAATTTAAAAAAAAATACATGTAAAAAGATATATATTAATTTTAAATCACGAAGTGTAAAAAGATATGGGAGAAGGAAAAAAGTAAAGGAAAGATAGAGATGGAAGGGTAGAGAGGAGGGATTTCACAAATGACATGGTTTTGATTAAGATTTAGAATTTATCCATTTTGAACATAAACTCAAATCTATAATAATTGTAATCAATCAAATAGGCTAATTACAACCAAATTAATTTCAGTACGTATTAATTTGCAAGTATGCAGTTTTGGGTCAAAAAACTTTTCAGTCTTAAAAGAGTTTTGCCTAACGAAAATAAAATTTCTTAACTACTCATTTTTCGATCAACTTTGGAGCCACAGGAATTTCAGAATATTGGTTAATTAAAGGATTTTTTGTCAAATGGTTAACGTTTGGGACCAAATTGAAAAAAAAAAAAAAACTTCTCAAACATATAGACACCAAAAGTGGAGTCTGAAAATGACTGTTCCCAAAATCGCTTTGAATTGATTTGTGTTAGATTGTGGAAATGGTAAAGAGTTATATGTAATATGAGGTTTTATTTTAGCTTGTTCAATTGGAGGTTGAAACCCTTTGAAGTTTCCAGAAAGCATGTACGGCTCTGTTTGGAGGGTTGGATTTGAAATTCGTGGATTTCACACACACATAATCACCAAATCTCCATTACTTTACAAATACTTACATTTGAGTTATGTTTAAAATGGAGGAATTCTAAATCCTTTTCAAAACCATGTCATTTGAAATCTCTCCTTTCTACTGTTGGGTTTTAGAGATACGAACCTCAAGTCCGTAGCAGAGGAAGACATTGTTTACCAACAACGAACCAGATCGAATTGACTGTATATATAAAATAAATGTCATTAGATCTAATCTAATTGAGAAAACCTTACTGTGTTCTTATGCCGAATTCCTCTACTATGGTACCCACGTAATCCTCGTCTACGAACTTGCAACAATTGCCTTATGGTAATTCCAAAAAGGAGTTCGCTAGGAAAAACTCACTCATGAAATTTATGGAGAATATTAGGGATTTTAGACTTACAATTTATGAGTCCCATAACTCATATATATAGTAAAATATTTGCATATCTATTAGATTTGATTCTATCAAGATCTGCAATATCAAATATAATCTTTACTATATAATATATAATAATATATCTAATATATTATTATTATGATATATCTAATATATCATCTAATTTAATAAAATTTAATTTAATTAAATATTAAAAATTTTATTAAATAGAATTATTGTAATTCTCCATGAATTAAATATTTATGACCTAATCAAATATTTAATCCGACCAACTTAATTCGTAAATGTGGGTTACTAATTGTGTGACCCATAGGCTCTCATATGTCAAGCGATTAGTCAAACTAATGGTCTTAGTTGAGCTCTAGACAATAAACCAGACAATCTCAACATATGAGGTACGTTGCGAGGATACAACAACAGCCTGTAATGTGAAGCTCAAAGTGATACAATCCTTTCATTCACGAATACTCCGATTAAGTCTAGAACATAATAATGTGTCTATTCTAATAACTTAATCAAGTTATCTCATTCTACTAATTGATCATATTATCACATTTGAACACTATTTCAAATGCGACGTGCATTGGCCAATGACTAACGATCCAATTAGTTATGAGAAGTCGAGTATTCTCTCCAAATCTATTTGAGGAATGAATTCTATCTTGGCCCAACACATGCCATATCTACCCCGTTCAGAGTGCAAGCGTCGGTCATGGTCAAAGCCCATCACTCCATACATGTCGTGTGTATTGACTTCAAGTCAAAGGACTATTACACTACTCCACAAACCGATACTCTCATAGACACGTAAATAGAGTACATCAAATATTTTCTCGGTTGGGTATGCCAATACTCTTCAAAGTATTTGTGCATCCATCATGAGATACCTAGTATCTCGCAGTTGTGAGAATCACTGCATCCTCTAAGGGTATGATGCAGATCACACACCAATCTCAATTGCATCATCGATATCCCGTTCTCGATGATCATTGATTGGGGCTACTTTAAGAACTATGTCATAGTCATCTGAGTCTCTCATCTCAATGACAACATTAGTTCATGGGAACACATATATGAATATATGCAAACAATCAGACATACTATTCTATAAGTATACTGCCGAATATCATTGATCAAATCAATAATATATTAATAACTGAATATGATCAAGTATAATATCCTCATAATGATTGTCTGTAGGACATATATACTAACAATCTCCCACTTGGCCTAGAGCCAATCACCTACATGTCTTACACCCAGACTCTCCAAGTGTCTAGTGTGTACATGGTTATCTTAGTGAAAGGATTTACCAAGCTCTATGAGAATTCATTCAATTTTATATCTCCTCTTGTTATGATCTCTCAGATCAAACATTAGCGCCTAAATACAAGCTTACTTTCGTTTATTGGATCTTGGTTCCTCTGCTTGTGCAATTGCACCAGTATTGTCCCAATAACACTTTATTGGACAACTAGTACTCGGAACTACCCCTAGTTCTTTCAAGAACTTTAAATCCAGACAGCCTTATTCTTGGCTTCTGATGCAACTTTGTATTTGGCTTCAGTTGTTGAATTTGCGACAGTTTCTTGTGTGGAACTATTCCAGCTTGTAAATACATGTTTTTACCATGACTCATAGTCATCACAGTCAATACTGGAAACTAGCATCAATGAGCCCAACTACTACTAGATTTGCTTGTCCATCATAGGCTAAGAAATATTCTTTAGTTCATCTAAGACACTTTAGAATAATCTTAACAACAGTCTAGCAATTTTATCTGGGTCATACTGATCTACTATTTGTACTGATAACGTAGGCCATATCGAGCCTAATGCAAGTCATGTCCAACATGATTTGCGGATAGAGGACCTCTTTTAGAGTACTCCACAGAAAGTGCCTCAGTACCTTTTATAGGTGGATGTGACACCCTAAACATCCTGCTAGATCTATCCTTAATAAATCTCTATGCCAAGGATGTAACAAGCTCGCCCAAGACCTTCATCATGAAGGTCTTTGATGATCAATCTTTCTTAGATTGCATTAGCAAAATAATATTTTAAAATCAATATGTCATCTACATAAATGATGATAAAATAGCATTCCCTTTGTATTTCAAATAAGCACATGGATCTTCCGTATTCCAGATAAAGTCAAACAATTTGACAGCTTGTTCGAAACGAATGTTCCAATCCCTAGAGGCTTGCATTAGTCCACAATTAGACCTCTATAGTTTGCTTACTAGATTTGAATTTGACCGGAATATAAAATTCTAACTGTGTCAAGCACACCTCCCTCTTGAGGTTTCCTCTAAGGAAAGTCATTTAATATCCATCAAATATCCTAATCTCAGTATTCAACTATTGCAAGTAAAATTTGAATGGACCTGATTTTACAACTAGTGAAAAGGTCTTGTCATAGCCATTAACTATGATCCTTTCCCACAAACCTAGCTTTGTAGGTTTAGATTTTACCATCTGCAACAGTCTTACTACTGAAGACTCATTTGCAGCCAATGAGTCTAATTCATTTAGGCAAATTTCACCAAGTCCTAGACTTTGATTAATATATATCATGTCCATCTCAAATCTCATAGCTTCGTGCTGCCTCTCAGAATTGATATCTAATATCATTTCAAAATAAGTCCTAGATTCGTCCTTGTCCAGGATTTTTCACATCATCATATTTCTCCAAGAAATATTTAACCTGACAGGTGGATGATTAACCTTTTTGGACTTATGGAGCTGCATTTGTGTAGGCTGTACATTCTGGTCGTGAAGAGGCTCTCTTATGATGATCTAATCAACTATTAGAGAATTCTCAAGACCTACGCTTTCTTGCATTTCTTGAGCAGGAGATCGTTCATTCAGCCTATTTTGGAATTTCTTGCAAATGCAAGACTTTCCCAATTATGCTCCCACTGGCTGAAAGAAGATCACCCAGTGATAGACTCTCACCATGAGAAACACTGAATGCTCCCACTGATTCTTTGTCGTGGATCTCCGAAAAGTCATCAGCCTCAGTCTTAATTTGTGATTCTTGAATCTCTTCAAGTTCTATCTTTTTTTACGACCTTATTCCTTAAAGGCATAGTCTTTTCAAAGAATGTCTCCTGTCTAGAAACAATAACATTTTGTTTCTCAGGAAGACAGAGCAATATCCGTTCATCAATTTAGGATATTTCACAAAGTAACACTTTTCACCTTTGGATTCCAACTTTTCAGTGAGTATCTTCTTCACATACGCAGGGCAACCCCACATTTTGATATGTGATAGACTACTTCTTACCACATCATAATTCATACGATGTTTGTTTGGCTGACTTGGATGAAATCCTATTCAAAATGTTGATTGAGGTGTGGTGTTCATAATCCCAAAATTGTTGGAAGTAAGGAGAACTTATCATGTACCTTATCATGTCTAACATGATTTTGGTTTCTCCACTCGAACACACTATTACTTTGTGTTGTTCTAGGAGATGTCCATTGTAATTGGACTCCATGCAACTTCTAATAATCCAGGAACTCAAGTGAAGGGTATTCCTCTCTTCGATCTAATTGAAGAGTCTTAATACTTTTCTCAAGTTATTCCTATACTTCTACCTTAATCTCCTTAAACTTTTCGAAGGCATCAGACTTGTGTATCATAAGATGCACATATCTATACCCAGAAAAATTATGAGTAAAAGTGATGAAGTATCTGAAAACATCATTTACTATAGTAGATGATCACACACATTTTCTTGGTTTGTACTCATTTTCCAGAAAATTTTACTTGGTCATTTCTTCTTTTGAGAAATGATTTGCAATCTCCATAAGACTCTAAGTCAAATGGGTTAAGTAGTCTAACTTTCTTAACTTGCAATTCTTTCTCATCAATATAAACAGGTATACAGCCCCACAGAAAATTTAGATTTCCTGATTATAAGTTTAAGTCTCTTGTTTTGTACATTGAGAATGTCATGTCCATGATTCGTACAGAAATGTGAGTCACATTTGATATCAAATACCTAACTATAAGAATCATTGGTGGATATGTTATCTCAATAACAAAACGTACATGTTCTAGTGCCAGAAGCACCCAGTGCTTTATTCTCAGCAACATGAACCTTGTAACCTTTCTTCCTATATCTTATCTACTCAAAGTAGAAGTACACATCCTCGATTATTCGTTGTTCCATTTGAACGTCACCTTTAGATTTCAAGGAATGAACTTAGAAATCTCCAAGTACTATTCTTTTGCTTCTTGTTGCCCTAGGGCAGGATCTAGCAAAAGATCTCACCATGAGAACATTCCTTAAAATAGTGACTTCAAAATTTTCAAGCATGTTTTTCAACTTGGGCATTGACACTTCTGTCTGATTCATATTTCTATTCACTATGAATTCTGAAATGAATCCAAAAGTGACTGACGAATAGCAAATGGAAATTTCGTCCCCTAAATAGGGTTCCTAGTTTATCAATCAGCTCTATCATCTTCAAGACATGAGGTGAAATGTTCCCTCAGTCAAATATTCTACACCTGAACAGAGTACTCATGATCTCATTTTTCTCAGAACGAGACTTAGAGTCAGGAGACCTTTCAAGTGATTGAGCATCTAACAGGAATTTTCATTTTCATGCTACCTCTGAAAACCAGAGTTCATGCCAAGCAACATATTATTTATATTTTGCATCATCTTTGATGTTTCTTCTAAACTTCATCGTCAAACGAATTGAGTTCAAAAGAACTACCTGCAATGGTAATCGGGATTAACGTGTTCAACACATACTCAATCATTTATAGCCTTAGCACCAAATGCAATTTTCGGTGTCAATCCAGAAAATTTTGGCCTAGCCAACTTGTTTAATTCCAGTATATAAAATTTCAACCACAGATTATTCATATCAACCAACAGAGAAATAAAAGAACAAAAATTAAATCACATAATTTCTATAAACCATAATCAGCAATTCAAAATAAATATGACCATTTAATTTATTTTGTCTCCACTATTTTCACATACTCGACGACCTCATCGGAAGAGTATGAATTTATATCTAATATACATTATAATGGACTAGGATCCACATTCCTACTATCACAACACCTGCTTGGGCTGATTACTGCAATAGCATAACTGGTAGGTCTCAAAAACCAATTGCATTTTCTACAATTCCTAGTTGATCGAACCTAGTCCGATCGATGTCCCCTCATTGTTTCCTTGCTTGGGCTGGTTAAACAATTTAGGTGGTTAACAACCATCGCACGGCGACACTTCATGTCCCTATAAAAGTTCCGTAAGATGTAACTCCGAGCAAAAGACTTGGGCCTTAAATACTCATGGAATGAAATCTCCGGTTTTCTTTTAATTATGATGGAAGACATCATTCATTCTAAATGATAACCATATTTTAATTGAGGAGCATTTAAAGGCGGGGTATTTAATTTCTTAAAGCGAGATCCAATTTTACATGCTCAATCAGATAATAGCATTTATTTGGGTGCCGTCTACCCAAACATACATCACAGTCCAACAAATACTGGGTGCCGCCTACCCAGATAGAAATTGCGGACTCTAACTAACAATGTAAATTTCAATTTACAAACAGTTATACAAGTGGGACCAACTAATCAAGTTGTCATGCTTTAATATAAAATTTAAATTGTATAAATAAAGCATTTAAAATCACTTAGCACATAAATCAAATAAATATGCAAAATAAAATATTTTTAGGTAAAATATTGCTAAATTTAAAATTAGCAACAAGCTCTAAACTTTGAACAATTTTTAAATTCTTCCAAAAATATTTTGCCAAATATATTAATTTTATCAAAATTTAAGAAATTTGATCCAATCAAACTGCTCTTTGTTAATTTCAAAAATGCATTAAACAAACAGCCCTTAGCCAATTATCACATTCTACGAATTATTTCCAAAAACATCAAAATTTCAGCCAAACAAGGCCTTTAATACTTTTAAAATTTCCAAAATAATTCAAGGACTTATTTGCAATTAAAGTATTTTGCATAGAGGGGGGCCTGGGGAAATCAAATTCTCAACCCAGGCCATTTGTTCATTAATGCTAATCGGCAGCAGACCAAAATTTAGGTATGCCAGCCGAAGCCACCTCCAGCCACAGTCTCCTTTCCTTCGGCGACGAAAACATACGCATCGGATCTCATGCGCCGTGAATTGCAAATCGCGAGGGGCACCACAGCTAACGCTGTCCGACACACCGATGCCAAGCACCGTCGTGTTAGGCGCCTTGCGCCACCGCCTCTAGATCGCGCGCGGATGCGACGCCTAGCCTCGAAAATCCCAGCGCCGCGCAACCCTCCGCCACCGGCAGCCGCGATTCGCCGTCGAAATGCCAAATATCCAGGCGACACACGTAAATGGAGTGGTGGCGCGACCTCGTCCGTTGTCTCGGCAATAACGTGACGTTCAAGAAGATCATATCGTCGACGTCACACATCGCTCGAGAACCAGGCTTCGCCGGTAATCCCTTCGACGGGATGGATGATTTGCCCTGCAAATCTTCCGGCCAAGTGATTTCGACGGTGACAAGAAAGAAGTCAGAAAGCCAATTCCTTGGAGCACCAATTCAGTTTCAGAAAATAACAACTAATCAGTTTCCAAAATCAATTTTCAAAAACACAGCAAAATTCTTTGCACAGTTTTCGAAATCCTTCATTAAAACAAATTTAAATTTAATCCAGAAACCAAAATCTTTAATTTCCAATACTGAAACTTTCCGTAAGTTGTTTGGTTTCTTTTCAACAAATCAAAATATTAATTTGGTCAGGATTACGGAATAGAGGAAAATCTATATATTTCTAACGGTAATTTTCCCTCCTTAATTACAATTATATTCTTAGAATTTTTTTTACGTTATATTCCCTACACATTTTACGTTATACAAATTTTTTATTTTTGCAATGTCAATATCTTCTCGCATAAGAGAGTTATTCGGAGAAGATGAAGATGAATATTCGTATGGAGATTCGGATGACATGCAACTCTCTAATCAGGAGAATTCAATTGAAGATGTTTCCATACATGACGAAGCTCCTCTCCCTAATGCTTCTGGTGACAGCAATGTTCCAGTGGGAAATGTAGAGGAAAATGGAATCATTGTTGAACCTGGCAGGTGTTTTAGTAGTATTGATAATTTATTTGAAGCTTATCAAGAGCATGCACGACGTAAGGGTTTTAGTATAGTGAAAAGAACTGAAAATGATAGATATGCTCGTATGATATGTGATAGGAGTGGAACCTCAAGGGCGCAAAAGTGTTCGAAAAAGGTGGATTGTAAAGCTCGACTGAATGCCAAAAAAATAGAAGATGGGAGTTGTATTGTTACTTCAATGGTTAATGAACACACACATGAAATCGATCCTACATTTTCGAGTCTAATGCCGGCTCATAGGCAGTTGACAGTCAACATGAAGAGGCAGTTGGAAGCTAATGATATTGCAGGTCTACGACCATGTAAAAATGTGAGACTATGCGAGGTTCAATGTGGTGGACCACAGTATTTAGGTTGTATTCCAAAAGATTGCCGAAATTATATTGAGGAGAGAAGGAGATGGAGGCTTGGTGAGGGAGATGCCGAAGCAATTCGCAGCATGTTTGCTAGACTTCAACTGAAAGATCCTAACTTCTTTTATTTGATGGATATAGACTCTGATGGTAGATTGTGAAATGTGTTGTGGATTCATCCAAGATGTAGAGCTGCATATCGAGAATTTCATGACATCTTGAGTTTTGACACAACATATCTTGTTAATAGGTATGAAACCCTAGCAATGTTTTTTTATTTAACTTAATTTGTTTATATTTTTTTAATACTTTGTTTTAATTTATTTGTTCATTTAGGTACAAGATGCCATTTGCATCAATTGTTGGAGTTAATCATTAACTTTGATACACGTAAAAGAAGGCGATGTGTCCAATTAGTCAAGCGTCCATACATACTTAACGTGTATATAAATGACTGAAATTTGGATCTGTATCCATATTCTCTCGTTCACTAATTACATCAGCAATGATATTTAATTTGATGATATTTTTTTCAGTTTCAATTACCTCTCGTATCTAATTACGTGTTTCCTTTTTAGGATAAGTACATAGAGGATTTGATAGAGATCGTTCGGAGTACTAACAAAGAAGTCGCGAGGGTGACGGTCGAATACGAGGTAGAAAGAACCCTACTTCTCATTTTGATTTTCATTGACTTAATTAAGAATTCGTACGTACTAATCTCTCTGCATGTATTTAATTTTTGTTCAGAGGAAGAAAGTGTATCTTGAATTGGCCATTGAGAGACTGAAGCTGTTTGAAGAGAAGATCTTCGCCCTGAAACTCAGTATTATTGAACTTGAGATTGATCTGATCAAGGCCTCTACGGTGGAAGAAAAAGTCCGGGAAAAGGTACTACTTGAACGAGCGGTTGATGATCTTTACGAGGCTAAGATGGGAGCATGCAAGCAGCGCGAACTACGATTTCCTTTACCATGAAACCCTATTTTCTTTTATGTATTTTTAAGTATTTTAATTAGGTTTATGAAATATTAGTATATTAGTATTATGGTATTAGTTTGTTTTTTTTTTATATTTTTATCGGTAGTATTATCATATTAGTTTGTAATATTATCTAAATATAATATAATATATAGTAGAATATTTTGTTATATGAGTTGCCATCAATTTTTATCAATTTTTGTTTATATCATCAATCAAACAAAAAGATTTAAAATCTAGATATTTAAATAGATTTAAATAAACATAAGTATGAAGAATTGACATTATATTAATATTATTGTATCCTAAATTAACCGATTTATATGACTTGAAATTAACCGAATTTAATTAAGTAATAGTCATAAGAATTGAAATTATTTATATGATTTATACGAAATTGTTATATGATTTATATGATTTGTAATAGTCATAACCGATTTATATGATTTATAAGAAATTGTTATATGATTTACGAAATTATTTACATGATTTGTATCAAATTATTTACATGATTTATATGATTTATACGAAATTGTTATATGAGTTATATGATTTATATGATTTAATGGTCACCACTTACTGGTTTTACTTACTAGTAACATTATTTATCATTATTAATGGTCACGACTTTTTCGAAGTAAATACCATACATTTACTCCACATATAAATACAGTATCATAATTACATTTCATTTCACTTTTTCTAAGAAATCCATTTCTTCCTCTTTCTTCACACTGTGCTTATGGTATTTTTTCATCCTCTCTCACATGCATGTTGTGTAGTTAAGTTCTGATTCTAAATTTTTGTTTATATTTCAGGATCTGGTTGTTATATCGTTGCTAGAGGCCAAACAAAAGGTAAACACAATTTTTTTTATTAAGTTTAGGGTTTAGTTACTTTGTTAAACATTTAATTTTTTTTATCTTTTTTTTAGAAGGAGAAGCTTTTGCTTAAGATGGAGGCAGAAAAGACCGAAATCTTGCTCGCGAAAGTCCATATCTTCGAGATGCAGGTTGCAATGCTCGAGAATCAAATTGAGAACGCTATGGGAGAAGATTTTCTCAGGATTGGAGATATGTTGCTCGATGCAAAGATGAAATTGGAGTCGGCTCAAATTGCTTACAAAAAGCAATGTGTTTTTCTTTTCGGAATTTAATTAAGTATGTTCTTATGTTTTTTCTTTTTTGAAAACTAAGTATGTTCTTATGTTGAACTTATCTTAATTTAGGATCTATGTATCCGTAAAAAAAAAAAATCCCTAATCGATGTATGTTTTTTTTTTCATATGTAATATATAATTAATTATCGTAGTAATATCCTCTTTTTCTTAATTAATATTTGTTTATCTAGTTTATTTGGAAAAAAATAATAGTGTTTATATTGATTATTGTAAATTATTTAATTAATTGTTTATTAATGGCATTGAATGTGGCATTAACATATATTCATCATTACTCTTAAAAAAGCAATTCATATCCAAAAAACAATAAATTGTGTTGGAACAATAAATTAATTTGAAATAATTTGAAATAATTTCAAAATAATCTGATCAAGGCCTCTTACGTAATTCACTATATTAATTTGAAATAATTTCAAAATATATAATTGACTATTAATTATAAATAAACTATTAATATATATATATTACATGAGTTTTTCTCATTAATAAATTACTTTTTCTCATTAATAAATAATTTCTTACTTGTAATCTATTTCTTATATATATATCATTCAATATGATCTTAATTATTAATTTTGAATTTATAATAATTTCTCCATTTACGTGACATATGCATGATAAATATATCTTAGTAATTTAATTGACATTAAAGGCACAAAAGTATAATTAATAAAAAAGTCATGACATTTATTAGTGGGTGGTAATCTCCACATTGCTCGATTATAATCCAACGGTTGACAATATTTTTGGCTTTATTATCATTTAAAAAGTTAAATTACCCATTTAATGAAACCCTAGTTTGGCGTGTTGAAGTTGGAAAGACGGAAGTGATATAATTGCAATTTGCATGCCTATTCCAACTATCGATGCATGCATATTCCAACTACTAAATGAAACCCTAGTTTATATAATTAATCGATGCATGCCTATTCCAACTACTAAATGAAACCCTAGTTTACCGTGTCTAAGTGGAAACCAGATTCAATTTCAATTTTATTTTCTATTGCTCGATTATTAATTAACTAAAATTAAATATCCAAATAATATTTGGAATAAATTATGGTTTAGGGTTTAGGCCGATGTCTATATGTTAAAAAATTATATTTGTCATTATATACTTCATAACTTAAAAATATATATTGTGATTATATAACTTAATAAATTATGCAATTTAAATAATAACTTAATAAATTATGCAATTTAAATAATAACTTAATAAATTATGCAATTTAAATCAATTAAATCTCAAGTGTTGCAAAATAGTTATTCAAAGATGAATGTTTCACTATAAATATAGTGTATTTCACAATGTTTTTGTACTACTACATTGACTCAATCAAACGCAGCAAAAATGGCACACACTCCAAATAAGAACTCAAAAAATAATCCTCTAATTCCCCCTCGCCCAAAAGCCTCATGTCCGTATACGAATACAACAAAACTCAGCATGAAGAACTAAAGGCCGATGTCAAAGTTTTTTTGAGAAGGATGATCAATGCTTTCGATCCAAAATCGGTCAATGATGTCATCCTTGATGACGAGCCTTGTAACAAGTTGTACGAAATTTTTCAGGAGGTAATGAAGACTAGGACCATTCCCGTAATAATACTAGAAGACTCAAGCATCAACGAGGAGGAACAATGCAGTGTTGCTAGTGATGTTGGCGAATGGCTGCGGATTTTAACAACGATGGTTGATTTGGTGTTTTGGGTTGGTGGTGGTTGATTTTCTTGTACTATTTCATCATGTATATGGCATTAGGCCATATACATTCTATATCTAAAAATATGTAAACAAGCTTTATATAAACGCCCGAATTTTGTATGTTTTTGAATTTTAATATTAATGAAAATTATGTTATATTTAAAGAATTTTTTACATTATTTATTTAAAGATTACTTGAGACTTGTTCAATCACTTCAAAAGTTTACACAAATATCACTACGAAATTGTTATTATATACTAACATATACTTAAAACTTGTTCAATCACTTCAAAAGCAATTACTTAAGACTTGTTCAATCACTTCAAAAGTTTACACAAATATCACTATGAAATTGTTATTATATACTAACATATATATTTTAAAACCTTATTGATTATCCCATATATATCATATATGTTAACTTTGAACAATATACGATCAAATAATTTAAATAATTTATCACATATATCTCCATAATTTATCACAAATATCTACATTTTATACGAACATACACTTTTTAAAATTTTTTTTATTTAAACATAGACTTAAAATAAATTTATTTAAACATAGACTTTATTTAACCCTAAAAAAATATACGAACAAGTTGAATGTTCATGTGTATGTTTAATGTTCACGAACAATAACAACGAAAAAAAATTTCGAACAATAACATAAAAAAATTTCGAACAATATAAGAATCCAACAAAACAATAACCAAAAAGAGTAATAATAAGAACAAAGGAGTATCATTAACTTAACATTCATATTACTTGTACATATAAGTAATAATGGCCGAAACAAATCCAGAAATACAACCTACAATTACAAGTTTTAGTAACATTGAAACATCAAGATTAGGATAAGAATTGCAACTACAAATATTATTTGAAACCCTATCAAACTCATTTGCAATCCCACCAGATATTTCTTCTTCCTTCAATTTCCGTTCAAGAGAAACATTTTCGGCATCAACGACATTGATGTTTTGTCCAAAATAAGATATGTAGGCATTAGCAGCTTCATCCAACGTAAAAAACGATTTGAATAAACTTCCTTTGAATCCGATGACATTTGGTGCACATTCGGCCCAACTTCCATAGATCCCATTCCGTACACCTTTGAACACAACATAAAATTTCTTAGTATCATCCCTTTTTGTCGTCATTGAAATAGAGGGATTGATGAAGAAGATTCGGAATGACGGTGGTGGATTCGCCGGAGGTAGTTTCATCGGAGGTAGATTCGTCGGAGATGGATTGTGTTGAAGGTATGAGTTCTTTTGGAGTAAGAGGGCGGAAGGTAATATGAACCCCAATTAGGGTTATGAAATCTTTAATAAAGAGAGAGAGAAGAGAGAGAGAGGATAATAATTTTATATTTAATTTTATGTTGGAATAAGTGAAAGAGAGAGAGAGAGAAATTTAAAATTTGAATTTGAAATCCAAATTCATATTTGAAATGAAATTTTGATTGATTTCATTAAGGGTATATTAGTAATTGTATTAAATTTTAAGATGAAAATTACTATAATGGGTATTATGGATGTCCATATTATGGATGATTAGCACCACTCTATTTCTAAAACACCAATTCTCTTTAAACAATTGCATGCTCAATTGATTTTCCCCAGAAAACGGTACCAAAAATCATTGATTTCTAAAATCAAAATTTAATTGGTGAAATAAATTAAAAAACGTATGCATAATTTATCCACAAATAATACACAAATATGTATACAACCAATAATCAAAGCCTGATGCTCTGATACCACTGTTGGTTACAAATAATCACCAAATCTCCATTACTTTACAAATACTTACATTTGAGTTATGTTTAAAATGGAGGAATTCTAAATCCTCTTCAAAACCATGTCATTTGAAATCTCTCCTTTCTACCCCTTTCCATATCTAATCCTCCTTACTTTTTCCCTTTTCTCTCATCTCTTTATAATTCTTAACTTGAAATATATGTTTTTTTACATGTATTTTTTTTAAATCCATCCATCCAAATGGAAAGATTTTTGGCTGAGCCGTGTACAAATATTTGTAAGGCGAGTACCATTTGGAGATAATTCTTGGGGTGTTTGGAGGCTTGGTGTACTAACTTCTAACTACTAACAACTAACATTTATCAACAAAAAAAAAAATATATGTATACCAAAAGTGGAGCCTCCTCCTCCTCCTCCTCCTCCTCCTCCTCCTCC
>JAPKLY010000259.1:87983-179535 GCA_026898435.1 Prunella vulgaris
TATATATATATATATTGGTTCATTTAAAAAATAATTAATAATTAATTCATTAAATATATATGTATATATATATATATATTGGTTCATTTAAAAAATTTATTATGAGCAAATTTTTTTACAGAATTTGAGTTTTGTTATATTTTACTTTGGTTGATTCGATTATTCAATTTCGATACTTTTTAAAACACACACACATATATATACGTGTATGTCACAATATATATATATATATGTGTGTGTGTGTGTGATAAGTAGAAATTAATATATGATAATATAATTCTAATAAAATTACACATTAATTAAGGTAGAATGTTTTATTACAATGGTTTGGGCCAAATTAATTTTGCCTATATACTGTGCAAAAAGTCCATCTAATAAAACAAAAAAACTCATGCTATCATTGGTAAAAGAAAAATATAATAGAAGATTGGGGAAAAAAAGAAAAAAATAAATTTCATGCATGCAAACCCTACTCTTTAAATTGTGAGCAGAATTTGTATTAGCATGTGCAACTCTACATAACTTTCTTCGTAAAGAATGTCGTTCTGATGAATTTTCCAATTGAATTGGTGAACGAACCTTCATCTTCAATATTACCAGTTAATGATGACTGTGATTTTGAGTCTATCATTCAAACTCAAGAGCAAGAACAACAAGACTCTAATGCTTGAAGGACTAGTATAATTATGGATATATGGAGGAATGCTATTTAGGAGGACATGATATTATGATTTTTTTTGTTTGTCTTTGACTTTTTTTTTTAATTCGAAGGTATGAAAAAAATTTGAATTCTTATCCTATGTCACAAATCCATTAAATTTTGCAAAGTCTACAAAGTCCTAGATAATCCATTAAAATCCTAATTTTAAAAGTCTTACAAAATCCTGCAAAATCTTAAAATTCACCAAAATCCTACAAAATCTTTAAAATCTGCAGGATTTTTTTCAGCTAAAAAAGTCTTTTAAAATTCTAATCCAATACACCCCCTTAGTATGTTAATGGATATATTAATCAGTTGGACTTTTAATTGAGTAATATATCTTGTTCTCTTCCTTCAATAAAATAGTGCAAGTGTGTGATGTACAGCTGCCAAAACATATTTAAAATTATAGAAAACAATAGTACTCCCTCTGTCCCGCAGGAATTTGCACACTTTCCTTATTTGGACGTCCCACACAAATTTGCACACTACTAAAAAAGGAAGCATTGATTTACGTGCACACTCACAAACCTTTACACATATTTACCCATATACCACTACTTTATATATAAAACTATTTTTTCTTAAAAAATGTGCCGTCCCGTAGGGTGCAAATTCCTACGGGAAGGAGGGAGTAGTAAATAATAAGACTGCCATATGCATTTTAAGTTTATAGAATAGTCAACCATGTATACCATACATATATATGCATAGTACATTTTACAATTCAAATTCATTTTAAAAAAGTTACACAAAATATTATTAAAAAATTAAATATGTTATTATTAAAAAGTGTATCTTTAATAGTGTATTTTTTAATAATAATTTGTATAATTTTTTAATAATAAATTGTATAATTTTTTAAAAATATATTTGAATTGTACGGTGCACCTAGTGCACAAAAAATTTACTCGTATATAAACTAAGGGGATGCTTGGTAAAAAAACTCTTCAATGGTAATGAGAATGGGATATACACTTATTAATTATTATATATAATGAGAATAAATGAGGTACATATGATTGTTTTTTCTCCTAAATAAAGTAATCATTACCCCCATTTGATTACCTCCATCTCACCTTATAATCATCCTCCTCAATTAATCCCTCATACCACAACCAACAACATTCTTTTTTTATCAATTTTTTTAAAATTGAAGTACAACATTAATGATGTAATAAACCACCATGAACATAAACTCTCATTCAATATATATAAGTGTAAAGGAGGAAAATGAAATTTCATTTCCATTACCATTAAAGAATTTGAAACAAGCGTCTCCTATTCAATATATATATCCATTATAATCAGATAACTAAATATAGATAATTAATGGTTATATGCAAGAACATGTTGTCGTTATTATATAATATTTGACGCGTAAAATATTTTAATATCAATTAAAAAATATTAAACCAGGTCAATAATTCAACTTGCGGATCCTGTACACATCTTCCTCAATTATCCATCCATCACTATCTGCTACGCCGATTCTAATATACAATGACTCCTAAAAATATTTGAAACCCATGGGTACTGTTCTTCACAATTTTGCAGAGATTTCTTAAATTTGGTCAACAGGTCAATTTTCTATGCCTTTACAACACAACAAAGCTTCACTGAGAAAAATGAAGGTGCTCAGGATTAGCATAACGATGTTCCAGAATAAGATAATAATGATGTGACGAAAGCAAGCAAGTGTACAGAGCATTGGTAAGCTCTATATAATATCTATGACTAAAAAATAAAATATTTATTATTAATTTTTAAAATATTAATTTTTTATATTTTTAAAATAACTATAAAGAAATGTATTTTTATAAAAATTAATATTTTTTATCAACGGAAAATAAATTTCCATTACTACTTAGAATATAAGAGTACTATAAAGCATAGCCTTAAAAGATTACACCAATCTCATTCTTACAAAATCAAGACAGTCTATTTTATTTTCCTAGACCAATTACCGAAACAAAACCTATTTAACTTCCCATAGCGAAACCGAAGTCAATCCACACTCGGTTTTTCAATTCCATTCTTCTTCCGATGTTTGACTATTTTGAAAATTATATTATTTCTTGCTTTCGACAATAGTCAAATCAAACATTCTCAGATACAACTTAGCATCATATTCTCATTCCTTCCTATAATGAGTGAACAAAAGTGTATAATATTAGTGGAGGGTTTCCACCATAATGCAGTCTTGATCCCACCCACTCACAACATTTCATCCATACATTATATGAAAAACTGCATTAAAAAAGAACATGTCTCACTGTTTCCTCTTTTTCTTTACATAAAACACACTTCATGTTCCACTGGAATGATGTTCCTTTTCTGAAGCTCTAAAATAGTCAGCAACCTCTCCCATATTGCCCTCCAAGCATGTACCTAGACTTTGGTTGGGATCCATTTATTCAATAGAATATATCTTGAATTCCTCATGTTCTTCTTCTGCTGACGGAAACTTCTTCCAAAAGAGCCACTCATACACCTTCTTCGTCTTGTATGGACCACTCGCATCCAGTGACCACCTCCACATGTCCTCCTCGCTCCTTCGTAAAGAAAACCTGTTAACAATATGTAACATCTCATTAAGAACAACCATCTCCTCTCAAACAACTCCATCCTCGAATTCCACTCTCAATGCCACTCATCACCCCTCCTCTGACCCATTTCCCACACTCTAGCATTCTTATCATTCGCTAACTGATAAAACCTGGGAAAACGTTATCTAAGAGATGTTTTCCTAGCTCATTCATCCACCCAAAACCAAGTTCTTCTCCCTTCCCCTACCACATTTTCCAAGTTACTGTTGGAATTTGTGATCCTCGAGGAGAGCTTTGATTCGGTATATTACTCGCCCAATTCCGATATTGGGTGAATGAGAAATTGAGATTTTAAGTTTGTTGTATCAAATGAGAAATGGGAAAGAAGGGAAATAAAAAATGAATGGAAAAATTAAAGTCTTGTCCCACATTGGAAAATTGTTGTTGAGGAAGTAGGTATATAAGAAGAAACACATCCTTAGCTTGTAAAAAAGGTATGGTGTTATGCTCCTCCACACCATACGCGTGCGCGCAGGGGGGTGCAAATCATGGCCGAATTTGGCCTAAAAAACCTTGAATTTGTATGCGAGCGCGACCTGCGTACACAAATGCCGCAACGATTTGGTGGCGTCCTGACAAGCTAATTTTTGTTGGATCCTGAGGGACTCTCCTGAGCCTGAGGGTCATCCTGACGGCCCATCCAGACCTGAGTTCTGAATTCCCTCCTGAGGGACGATCCTGAGAGGCATTTTCAGGCCTATTGAGATTTTAAAATCTCTACAGTTACAACACGTTTTGAAACTTAAAAAACATGAATTAATGCAATTGATTCAGAGATTTTTCCGGTTACGGTCAAGACCATTTACGGCTCTTTATGGCCACACTCTAACAGTCATTTTTTAATACTATAAATAGTATTCTTATATTTTGCAAGAAACACAAGAATAACAAGAAATATAATATTTGAGTGGAAAAAATATTTAGATGCTTTCCGGAAATTTGCCACTTCATTTGCCCAATTTTTTTGCTATTTTCGTTCATACTCCGGTGGTATTACGAGTAATATCTCAGTTCGTTTTAGCAAGATATTGTGCTATATCATTGCTATAAATCGTTATATCCTGGGAAACAAGTGTCTCATTGATTCACTAAGAACTTAGAGAGTGAGTGGCATATTTTATTTTAAGGAAATCGTGTTCTTCACGAGCCTCGATTTTCCATTTAATTTTATTATTATTTTCAGCCATCAGGTGCATATTTCTTACAGTCTTAAAACAAAATATTTCTTCAATATGGCTGATATAAACCCAAGTGTGACAAATAACATTACCCGGTGGCTCCCACTGCTCCAGCCTCCGCTTCCATTTTTGTTGGTTCGACGGTTCCAGTTCCAGTTCCTTCGGTGACGATTCCAGTTCACCACCACGACAAGGCGGAGAAGTTCACTGGGATGAATTTCAAAAGGTGGCAGCAAAAGATATTGTTCTACTTAACCACGCTGAACGTAGCGAGATTCTTAAGGGAAGATCCTCCCACTCTTTCCGCCAAACCTGACTATCAATCTGTGCTTGCCCAAGAAGCATGGAATCACTTGAATTTTCTTTCCAAGAATTATATTCTCAATAGCCTATCCGACGCGCTTTACAACGTGTACTTTGGGATTAAGACAGCAAATGAGTTGTGAAAAACTCTTGAGAAAAAATACAAGACAGAGGATGTCGGGACAAAGAAATTCCTCGTTAGTAGATTTCTTGATTTTAAAATGGTGGATAATAAACCTATTGTTAGCCAAGTGCAGAAGCTACATGTTATTATTTCTGATATCCATGCGGAAGGGATGGTGATTAGTGAATCGTTCCAAGTGGCTACCATCATCGACAAGCTGCCCTCCGGATGTAAAGATTTTAAAAATTACCTCACCCACAAAAGAAAAGAGATGACGGTGGAGGAACTTGTTGTTCGTCTTCGTATTGAAGAGGACAACAAGTGATTGAGCAAAAGAAATGGTGTCTCTAAGCCCAAAGCTAATGTTGTTGAACATGGCCAAGGGTCCAATCCCAGGAATAATGGGAAGAAAAAGGGAAAAGAAAATCCTTCGACCAAGAATTTGGGTCCGAAGAAGAATGATTTTAAAAAGAAATTTACCGGGACTTGCTACAATTGCGAGAAGTTCAGTCACAGGGCGGCTCAATGTAGAAAGCCGAAGAAAGACCAAGTGAATATTATCAACCAAGATGAGAAGCACTTCTAGGCTGTTGTGTCCGAGGTAAACATGGTGGGTTCAAACCCACGTGAATGGTGGCTCGATACGGGTGCAACCCGTCATATTTGTTGTTCCAGGGAATTATTTAATCTCCTTGATGAAAATATGAATGAAGAGAAGCTCTACATAGGCAATTCGGCTACTTCTGATGTTAAAGGTAAATGGAAAGTAGTGCTGAAATTTACCTCTGATAAGGAGTTAACCTTGAACGATGTGTTGTACGTACCGAAAATTTGAAAGAATTTAGTGTCTGGGTCTATTTTGAACAAACGTGGGTTCATGATTGTAATAGGGGCGGATAAAATTATTTTATTCAAGAATGGAGTGTATGTCGGAAAAGGTTATGAATGTGATAGGCTTTTTAAGCTTAATGTAATGACGATCAAGAAAAATATGAATAAAAATGCTTTATCTTTTTCTTATTTGATTGAGTCGTCTATTACGTGTCATGGTCGTTTAGGACATGTCAATTTTAATTCACTGAGAAAATTAATGAATATGAATAGTATTCCTATACTCCAAATTGATACAAATCATAAGTGTGAGATTTGTGTAAAAGCAAAAATGACTCGGTCATCTTTCCGAACTACTGAAAGAAATAGTGAACCGCTTAATTTAATTCACACGAATGTGTGCAATTTAAAAAGTGTACAAACACGTGGTGGGAATAAATATTTCATCACTTTTGTAGATGATTGCACAAAATTTTGTTTTGTGTATCTTCTAAAAAGTAAAGACGAAGCTTTTGACAAGTTCGTGCATTATAAAAATGAGGTTGAAAATCAACTCAATCAAAAAATTATGAGTTTCCATTTGCCGAATTTTGTGAACAACAAGGAATTAAGCATGAAACTACCACACCTTATTCACCTCAACAAAATGGTGTCGCGGAACGGAAAAATAGAACATTGAAAGAAATGATGAATGCTATGTTACTAGATTCCGGGCTTCCTCAAAATATGTGGGGTGAAGCAGTGTTGACGGCAAATTATCTTATAAATAAGATACCACGTAAGAAAGTTGATAAAAGTCCATTTGAATTATGGCATGGTCGAGCACCATCCTATAAATACTTAAAAGTGTGGGGGTGTCTTACAAAGGTTGCAATTCCATCACCTAAGTAAAAATAGGCCTTAAGACTGTTGATTGTATATTTATTGGATATGCACATAACAGTTGTGCCTATCGGTTTTTTGTGTATGAATCTCAAATTGATGAGAGACATAATAATACGATCATGGAATCAAGAAATGCCTCATTTTTTGAGCATATATTTCCATGCAAAACAAATGTTGAAATAAATGAAGAGGCTAGTACTTCTAAAGAACATGCAAACCTTAGTCATGCAAACCCTGGTTTTACAAACCCTACAATTGATGAAATTGTAGATGACGAATAGGTTGAACCAAGACGTAGTAAAAGAGCACGAGAAGAAAAATACTTTGGTCCGGATTTTCTAACTTATATGCTCGAAAGTGAACCTCAAAGCTTCAAGGAAGCAGTGAACTCTTCTGAAGGTCCTCTTTGGAAAGAAGCAATTCAAAGTGAAGTTAATTCTATTTTGCAAAATCATACGTGGGAACTAGTGGATCTCCCTCCGGGGAGTAAACCATTAGGTTACTAGTGGATTTTCAAAAGGAAAATGAAAGCGGACGGGACCATTGATAAATACAAGGCAAGACTTGTGATAAAAGGTTATAGACAAAAAGAATGTCTTGACTATTTTGATATGTATTCTCCTGTAACGAGAATTACGTCGATAAGATTAATCATAGCAATTGCTGCTTTGAGAATCTTGAAATACATCAAATGGATGTAAAAACCGCCTTTCTAAATGGTGATTTAGATGAGGAGATTTACATGGAACAACCTGAGGGTTTTCTAGCTCCGGGACAAGAAAATAATGTTTGCAAATTAGTAAAATCATTATATGGTTTGAAACAAGCACCAAAACAATGGCATGAGAAATTTGACAATGCCATGTTAGAACATGGATTTCACATTAACGAATGTGACAAATGTGTTTATATAAAGGACACTGAAGATGGTTACATAATCATGTGCCTTTATGTAGATGACATATTAATCATTGGTAGTAATGATAAAATGGTAAAGTCCATAAAGAATATGTTGAATTCCAAATTTGACATGAAAGATATGGGACTAGCTGATGTTATACTTGGAATTAAAATTCACAAAACATCAGATGGAATTGTCTTGAGTCAAACTCATTATGTGGATAAGATTCTAGAGAAGTTTAGCAAAAATGATACGGGTTTTGCTAGAACTCCGATAGATCCTTGCCAACATCTGGCCAAAAATAGAGGTGAAGATGTGAGTCAAGTGGAGTATTCAAGAGTAATAGGCAGTCTAATTTACTTAACCAGTTGTACAAGACCGGACATGGCCTATGCCGTAAACAAGTTAAGTAGATACACTAGTAATCCATGTGAGTGTCATTGGAATGTTATTGTAAGAGTACTTAGAAACTTAAGGTATACATGAGAATATGGACTGCATTATACTAGATATTTGACTGTGATTGAAGGTTATAGTTATGCAAATTGGATATCTGATATAAAGGACTCAAAGTCAACAAGTATCTACGTCTTCACTTTAAGAGAAGCAGTCATATCTTGGAGATCTTCTAAACAAACGGTGATAGCAAGATCCACCATTGAGTCTGAGTTTATTGCTCTAGATAAGTGTGGTGAAGAAGCCGAATGACTTAGAAATTTTTTAGAAGATATTCCAAAATGGATGAAACTTGTGCTACCAATTTGCATTCACTGTGATAGTCAATCAACAATTGGTAGGGCACAAAGTAATTTATATAATGGTAAGTCTAGACATATTCGTCCTAGACATAATATCATTAAAAAACTACTCTCAACTGGGGATAACATAGCGGATCCATTAACCAAAGGGTTAAATAGAGAGTTTGTTTTGTCGTCATCTAAAGGAATGGGTCTTAAAGCCTTAGAAAAATTAGTTGAGATGAAGGAAAGTCTTACCTAAATGATTGGAGGTCCCAATAATTAGGTTCAAAAGGACAACCTAATTTTCTAAACTTAAATTCACTGTTTTGTGGGGGATAATTTAATTAAACCCTAGAAAACTCATTACCAAAAAGATGTTATAGCGAAGTGTTGTGAGGATTAGCAAAATGGCTATTAATGATTTGAGGAGAGTTAGAGAAACTCTCAAAAGAATCACCTATATGAGAGAGAAGTGGGACCGCTTCGAAGGTAATATTATAAGGCATATTCCTAGAAACTCTTGCAGAACGAGGCGGATGTTCATGGCCAAAACGAACATACCCATGAGAACTGAGAATTGTAAGGAAGAACTTGAGTGAATTACACCATCGTTTACATACATGGTTGATAGTTCAAAGACATCACGTCTATTATTCAATTAGTAAAGTAAGTGTATTTTCACAAGGGAAGGTTCAAAGGGTAACACCTACATATCCTTTGCAAGCTTCTAACGTCGTTGTATATCACCAAAAACCTTTTTTTGGTATATGTATCAATTTCCATTCATGTGGGGGATTGTTGGAATTTGTGCTCCTCGAAGAGAGCTTCGATTCGATATATTACTCGCCCAATTCCAATATTGGGTGAATGAGAAGTTGAGATTTTAAGTTTGTTGTAACAAATGAGAAATGGAAAGACGGGAACTGAAAAATGAAGTGAAAAGCTAAAGTCTTGTCCCACATTGGAAAATTGTTGTTGATGAAGTGAGTATATAAGAAGAAACTCATCCTTAGCTTGTAAAAAAGTTATTGGGTTATGCTCCTCCACACTCTACGCGTGCCGCAGGGGGGTGCAAATCATGATCGAATTTGGCCTAAAAACCTCAAACTTGTGTGCAAGCGCGACCTACGTACACAAATGTCGCAACGATTTGGTGCGGCCTGACAAGCTAAGTTTTGCCTAAATTCTTTTTTCCTACTCAGGAATTTTTGCTGGATCCTGAGGGACTCTTCTGAGTCCTGTCGTAAAGGTCTATCCTGACCTGACATCCTGAATTCCCTCCTAAAGGATGATCCTGAGAGGCATTTTCAGGTCTGCTGAGATTTTAAAATTTCTACAGTTACAACACGTTTTGAAACTTAAAAAAGCTGAATTAATGCAATTAATTCAGACGTTTTTCCGGTTACGGTCAACACCATTTACGGCTCTTTATGGTCACACTCCAACAGTCATTTTTAATACTATAAATAGTATTCTTATGTGTTGCAAGAAACACAAGAATAACAAGAAATTTAATATTTGAGTGGAAAAAAATATTCAAATACTTTTCGGCAATTTGCCACTTTCATTTGCCAATTTTTCTACTATTTTCGTTCAATACTCTGGTGGTATTACGAACAATATCTCAGTCCGTTTTAGCAAGATATTATGTTATATTGTTGTTATAAATTGTTGTATCCTGAGAAACAAGTGTCCCATTGATTCACTAAGTACCTAGAGAGTGAGAGACATATTTTGTTTTATGGAAATCGTGTTCTTCACGAGCCTCGATTTTCCGTTTAATTTTATTATTATTTTCAGCCATCAGGTGCATATTTCATACAGTTACTGGAAAAACCAATTACCACCTCGTACACCTATTGCTTTTAAAATATCTCCCCACCATCCACTTGGTAAAAACTCTCTCCCGGACACAAAAGGACCTGACCCTTTCCCCCAAGACAACCCTCCTCTCTCTCTCTCTCTCTCTCTCTCTCTCTCTCTCTCTCTAAGATGTTTTATTCTCACTCTCCTCCCCCCCCCCCCCACACACAAAAAATAAGAAATTTTTTTGCAGTTTAACAATTTCACACAACACCTTTATGTAAATACGAAATTGACCAAAAAGTAAACATGTATCGAAAAGAGAACAACATTAACTAGAGTAAGTCTACCTCCGATAGATATTTTCAGCTCTTCCTATTACCTCAAATGATTTTTTTTTATTTTTTTGAATTACGTACCTCCAATCCAAAAAAAATTTATGTGCGCACAACCAACTTTCACGCCTAGGTACATAAGTGGTAATATGGCCATGGAACATCCCAACACTGCTGCCAAATCATCTAGCCTACTTTTCTCCACATTCACTCTGTAAAGACAACATTTTTCTCGGTTTATCTTTAACCCCGATACCCACTTAATGAGTAGGAGGAACTCTCTAAAAAACCTTACATTTGCCATGTTTGCTTTACCAAGGAAGATGGTATCATCTGCAAATTGCAGATGAGACACTACAACATTGTTTTTGCCCACCTGAATCGGTTCAAAGAGATTTCTCTCGATTGCATTCTCCATCATTATCGACAAACCTTCAGCGGTCACTAAAAAAAGAAAGGGAGATAGTGGATAACTCTGTCTCAATCCCCATTCAAATTTGAATGAATTTGTCGGGCTCCCTTCACAAGAATAGAAGCTGATGCAAAACACAGCCTATAATCAAAGTAATCCACTTGTGATCAAAATTAAAACTTCCCATGATCACTTTTAGAAAATCCCAATTGCCTCATTCAGGGTAATAACAGAGCCAGGAATTTGTCTTTCTCCCACAAAAGCTGACTGATGATATGATATTATAGTACCCAGGACCTTACTCAATCTTCTTGATAAAAATTTTAAAAGAATTTTATAAGTGTTTCCCATAAGGAAAATCAATCTAAAATCGTGTAGGTCGACCGCCTTCTCCTTCTTTGGAATAAGGACAATAAATGAGGAATTTAGCCCTTTAACCAAAACTCCATTTGAATGAAATTCCGCCAGAAACTTCATGAAATCATTTCTGTAGACATCCCAAAACTTCTTAAGAAAAGAAAAATTAAATCCATCTAGACTTGGGCTCTTAGAGTTGTCCCAATCATTGATGGCGTCCACCACTTCTTCCACGGAAAATGGCGTAATAAGCATGGTATTCTCCACCTCTTATATCTTCTTTTTTGCAAAGTCTGCTTCAAATGTGGGTCTGTTTATGTTCTCCTTTTTGAAATGCTGCTGAAAAAATTTGAAGATCCCTTGCTTCACCTCTGATGCTTCCTCTCTCCACAAACCATCAATGTACAACCCACCAATTTCATGCCTCTTTTGTCTCCTACTAATCGGCTTATGAAAATAATCAGTATTAGCAAGAACAAATATGTGTTTCTTAATTTATTTTTCATTTTTTTTGTAATTTATGTTGTCAATGCAATAATACATCTTTTAATACTTTATATGTGTTACTATAAGGACAATATATATTTCTCTAAGGATAAATAAATATTTGTACCTACAATAACACAAATTTGCCTTTACAGTAACAGTAACACACATATTTGTTCCTCAATTTGTGTTACTATATGAGCAAATGTGTGTTACTTTAAGAACAAAATGTATTTTTATAAGATCAAATGTGTATTTTTTTTTATTTTATCATCATCCCTTTAAATCTAGGTATATTGATTCATGTAAAACACATTTTTTATTATTTTATATGTTTTATTATATGAAAAATTAATTATTTCTATTAAAATAAATAAATATTTGTAAAAGAATCAATATTTTTTCTTATAATAACACATATTTTTCTCTTATATTATATGAAAACTTTATTCTATAAAAATAAATAAATATATGTAAAATAATAATATTTAATATGATAGTAATACACATTTGCTCTAATGGTAACACATATTTTCTCTCACTTTGTGTTACATATGTGTTACTGTAAAGACAGTATTATTTTAGAAGAATAAATATGTATTTTTTATTTTAATCATTATCCCATAAATATGTAGGTATATTAGTTCATGTATTCTAGAGTCGTGTGTTTGATTGTTATAGAATAACGAATGATTTGAGAAAGGATTACTCAATTTGGTTAGAAATTTCTTGTTGTTAGTGTAGAGGCATGTTGAGTACGTTTGATTTCGAATTATTTTTGTGAATTTTGTTAGTGTAGAGGAATGAATTTTTTTGATTCAGTTTTCAGATTTTTTTTTCTTTAAATTTAGTTCAGTTCTGGAAATTCTTTTTGAAATATTTTCCAAAAATGTATCAATTTTTTAGCAAACCAGAATTGAAATTCTTCATACAATTTTATTTAAACTACTTGAAAAATAAATATGCACTTTGCTCATCATAGTATTATTATATAACAAATTTTATTACGTAAATTACCACTATATTCATATAATCATCACAATCAAACAACAAAACATAAAAATAATATTTTAAAACAAAATTTAGTTCTATAAAGGTGAAAAAATGATGGGGTGACGATGACAAAATATTGAGTTCATTTATTTTTTGGCAAACTTGAAGTTCATTATATTGAGTTCTTTCCCGTAAAAACTTTCGAATTTAATGAAGTTGGTCGTTGGTGCTTCAATTTAGTTTCTCACGTAGGGACATATAGTTACTTATATTTATTATTATACATAATAATATATTTATATATGTGTATTATAAACACTTGTGTGTGCATATAACGGGGCTTTTTTTAATAGCTCAGTAATCGACCCAATAACTGACTAATTTGGACACAAACTCATTGGAGACATTCCCTAACAATAATGACAAAAAAAAAAAACAATTTTTACCTATTATTTTCTGCACATTTTCTCATACATACACATACATAGCAACTACAAACAAATTCTAATCTTTCCTAGTAACTGCAAACACAGTGAAAAAAAGTAGTAAAAAATGCTCAGCCATGTAAACATCACAGATTAAGAAAGGTTTAATCACATGACATAAAACTGATCAAAGCATTCGAAAAAAATACAAAGACACACAATCGGATTATCTAAGTCGCAAACAACAACGAACAGCAGAGCAAATATCAGAAACCCGTAAGAATTCACTTCTTCAAGCTGGCAGTTCAATTCGCCACTAACGACCGTTGCCTAGCTCTCTCCATCTTTCGCTTACGCCATTCCTCAAGGGCTACCGACATTCCCACAATTAAGTTAAAATAAGAATTTTAATTTCATTGATAATCATTTCTCATTAAATTTAATTATGAGCCTATATACTCCCTCAGTCCCGTAGGAATTTGCGCCCTATTAGATGGCACATTTTTAAAAAAAAATGTATTTTATATATAAAGTAGTGGCATATAGATATAGGTTTGTGAGTGTGCACGCAAATTAATATTTTCTTTTTTCAGTAGTGTTCAAATTTTTATGAGACGTCCAAATAAGAAAAGTGTGCAAATAAGGATAGAGGGAGTAATTCACATTATGGCAATACAGCACATCACATTTCCAATTGACGAACAAAACAGCCATAAGAAAGCCTATATAAGGTGTCAAAAACACGAGAGAGAGGAGAGACAGAGAGAATCACCTTTGTTGCTGCCAGCATCTGAATACGAACGGAAGTTATTCAACCTAGATATTAGGTCAACTGCAGCTGTCTGTTTTACATCTTTATGTTGGATTTGTTCTGTTTCAACATTAACATCCTGTCTGATTTCTCTAACCTAACCAGGCATAAAAATTTCACATCAAACCGAAGCTTCAACCTTAAAGAGCACAACACATAAACACCAAAAATATAAATGGATAGGGCTACCCACACCCCCATTTCCTATATAATCACACCCCAACTTGGTCAAACATACTTAAAAAGGTTTTAAAAAATTACGCCTCATGACACCCTAATGCTTTACAAAAGTTAATACATTTCACTTAATGCTCGTTTTTCCTTTAAATATCAATCTTTGAAATGAAGTAAATTAACCTAGTCGCAGATGCCATTTCCAAGATCGAAGAGTAGAAGAAAAACAGGATGAATTTAAAGATACAGTCGTAATTAAATATAAGTACATTTTTAAAATGTGAAGTAATTTAAGGGATATTTATTACTTTTTTTAGTATCTTTGACTAAGTTTGGCCAATTTGGGGTTTGTTTACAGGAAATTGGGGCGTGAATAGCCCCATCCGATATAAAATTGCCAATACGATATCAATATAACAGGGAATATAAAATTGTGAGCATGAACTAGGAAGGGTAAGGCATACTCACTCTTCTGATCAGATCCAGAGGAATCATAGCTCGTCTAATGTCTTCAGATTCCTTTACATGCCAATATAGAGCTGTACTACAAAGGATACATATCGAACTAAAGTTCATAAATAAAATATGCATCTTACGAACGAGCTATAATAGATGAAGCTATTCTCAAAGAGGCACTCCAAAAGAATCCATTATCAAGTAATAATTATCAGAAATATGAATTATTTGGTTCCACACAGTCGACTGATTTCCACCAAACTTACAGAGTTGATGCATAAAAGATACATTAAAATCAGAAAGCATCCATATCATTGATAAATCTACTATTACCATATCATGATCATTCTTAAAACACTAAACAAAAAGGATGCAATAACCATCCTTCATTAACTTTCGATATAAAACGACTGACAAACTCAACCACTCAAATCTAGAAAGAAGTGCTTCTCCCTGCTAACTCTTCATACAATTCAAGAGTAAATACGATGTTACTCACAGAGCAACCAAAACCACCATATCCAAGAATTCAAGCTTTAATTTCCCTCGTTCTCAATACACAGAAAAACAAAAATCAAGGAATGAAAAAGGATATTATCAATTATATTCATTTCCTTCATATGTTTCCAACAAAATCTCTACATTTATCAACAATTTCTCACAAAATCACACAATTACTGCAGTAAATAAATTTCTACCGACATCCCCTTCTCCAAAAAAGCTAATGGCGTCACCTTAAACACATACAATGAAAACCCACATAACTGAAACACCTAGCTAAATCTACAGAATAATAATCGGAACAAAAGATGATGAGTAATTTAATTAACTAAATTTGAAAATAGAGAAACACTAAGAAAAAGGCAGAGAAGTTGACCTTTATGAGAAGTAGCCAATTTGGTGGAGGAATAGAAAAAGCCTTGAAGAAAGAGAAGCGCAGTGATTATGTTGAATAAGCAGACGGCAATGGTTGCATTCTTGTAAGATAAGCGTGATTTCACTGCTCTCCACCATTGTTGTTGCAGTTTCTCCATTTCCTTCTACCTTCGAAATTGGGGGAAATGGTAAATGGCCACAATCAGAAAAGGTCGGTGGTGGATCAAATAAAGCGTGAATCTGCTAAACCGTTTCTTAATATCGCTTTAGAAGAAGGACGACTTCATAATTCGCTTTTGATTTTCTTTTTCTTTTTCTTTTAAATCTTTCTTTAAAAAAAAAAGCATTTTCTTTAATTCTAAAATGGTGATATGATATCACAAATTTTTATTTGTACTACTCCCTCCCCACAAATTTCTCTTTAGAATAGAAATTAAGAAGAATTAGTATTATATTAAAAAAAAAAAATAAGATAAAAATAAAAATAGAGGTATTGTGAAACTTACATTTTTATTTATAAATATAATTTATTTTTTAAAATGAAAGGAGAATAAGATTAGTGGTCTAATGAAGTAATTAATTATTATGTGCATTGCATATTATTCGGTAAATTATTAAATGCAATCAAAAGAATCATCATTGTAAGTTTATGCAAATGGCAGCCGCCTAGGCGCTTGGCGGGCCGCCCGGCCTCCGACACCTAGGCCTCGGTGGTGAAAAAAGGCGGTCAGGGCTCTTGGCGGAGCCTATGCGCCAAGCAAATGGCGGATTTTTTTTTTGTTGTTATGTTATGTTACTTATGTATTGTTTAGTAAGTTTTAATTTTTAAATTTAAATAATTAATAAATTAATAATTAAAGTAATACTAATATAATAATAATATAATATCTAATAACTAATAAGTAATAATAAGTAATTAATATCTAATTATTTTTGTGTTTTATTTAGAAGATGAACAATGTCATTTTATGATGGTTTTTAGTATTTTATGGACTTGTTGTATTTTGTGAAAAATGCATTTGGGTATTAAACTATTAATTATGTTTTAAGTTTATAATTTATTGTGAAATGTACATTTTTATTAGAAAAAAATTAATATTAGTAGATTTTTATTAAAATAATTAAAAATATATTAAAAACCTTGGCGCCGCCTACACGGTCTTGGCGCTTGAAGGTGGTCGACCGCCCGCCGACCGCCAAGCGTCATTTACACCCTTGGTTTATGGTGAATTATATGTACAAAATATTAATTACAATGTCCCTTTTCACATATTGAATTGAAAATTTTATCTCTTTAACTACTGTTCATGTAAATAACCATAAATATATGTTTTTATGGATACGGTAATATTTCATCCTTAACAGTGGCAACTCAATTCAACATCAATAAATAAAATTGAATTTTAAAGAATTATCCACACCGGTGTTATAGAACAAAAAATTACATATGAATTCAAACTTTAACATATTTCCCATTTCATTAAACACAATTCGAAAAAATCAAGATTCAAAGCTCAAACATCCAATCAATAAAATCCAAAATGAAATTTAACTTATTAAGCCGATGAACAGCCGCTTCAATTATGGTTTGCAGTTGAGTGTTGAGTAGAAGTCGTCAGCCTAAGTAGAACGTCGTCCTTCGTGGACAATAATTAGCATATTTAATTAATCAAGTCCTTGAGACGAAGTAAAGGAAGTCAAGTCACTCGACTGAAGAGTTGATGTGAAAGACAAGAAAGTGAGTAAGAGCAATAATTAAATTCTAACAAACAGAAAATGGAAAGGGTAAAATAGTTCAAAAACATTTCTCAAATCTAATTACCTAAGCCATTTTTTAATTTTATACAATATAGATTAGGAAAAATATTTGAATATATATATGTATGTATGTATTTGTGTAAAAATTTGTATGCTTTTGGGTGTATATCATACACTTGAATTTTAATTTTTTTAAAACACACAGTTACACGTTGTATTATGTTTTTTTTTTTGGCAAGTAGGATATTATTGATTTTTTATTAGTGTATTACTAAATTATTTTTCAGGTATTATTAAATTATTTTTTAGGTATTAAAAAATTATTCTTCATGTATTATTTAGATTTGAGAGGTTTTATTCTTTGATCAATTTTTTTTAAACATTCTTGATGAATTTCAACATCACCACATTAAAGGTATATGTGTCTATCTTAAATGTTAAAAGTAAGCATGTGGATTAAAATAATGTGAGTTGTGTAGTTATTTTCATAAAAACTTGTGAAGAATGTCGTTTTTTTTAAGTTGATTTATAGTCTTTTGATACTGCATCTTGAATAATTATTTTAAAGCACTATAAATTCGATTAAAAATTTATAATCAAGAGATATTATTTGTTTCATTTGCTTATAAACCGATTTGTTCTTGGAGTATTTGTGACTTGTTCTTGGTACATTACTTAGTTATTCTAGTATGCTAAATTGTTCTGTAGGTATTAGTAAATTGTTCTTCAGGTACTGCTAAGTTGTTCTTGCAGTATAATTTATTAATGTTTGGTGTGTGTTGAATATAGTATGGGGTATTAGTTCTTCGGGTATTGTTAAGTTCTTCAGATGTAAGTAAATTGCTCTTCAGATATTCCTATGTTCTTGTGGTACATTAACTTATTAATGTTGGAGTATTGTTGAATATAATATGGGATATTACTCATTTGTTTTTTTGGGTATTAATTAATTGTTTTTTTGGGTACTAATCATTTATTAATTCATAAATACAATAAATAAACACAAAAAAAAAAAGTATCCTTTTTCGATCAGCATGATATGATGATGCATGGCGTCCATAAAATCGACGGCTAGTGAATAAATTAGGCTCAAATAATATCAGGTTAATCAGACAACCTGTGAAATAGTTTTCATCCCAAATTCAGTTGATAGGTTTTTAAAGACCTAATCAAAATCAATATCAAATTCAAATACCAAATGACATATTAAATGAATTCGTAATTCTTTTCACTTCAGCAATGCAAGAAAAAAAATTAGAAAATTTGAATTACAACTTGATATAGACTTAGTTTTGTATGCACCAGTTACACCGTATATACAACTCAAGTTTATTTTTAAAAAATTACACAAAATAATACTGAAAAGTTACACATATTACTGAAAAGTGTATCTCTAATAGTGTAACTTTTTAGTAATAATTTGTGTAACTTTTCAGTAATAAATAGTGTAACTGTTTAAAAATACACTTGAGTTGCACGGTGTAATTGGTGCACAAGAGACTTACTCCTTGATATAAAAGAATTCAATCTCAAAATTAAAATTCGAAATTAAAGCCTAATTTTTATTCTTTTATAAGGTAGATACACTTTTGATGGAAAGTAGGCAAATTTTAATCAATGGAGGACTATGCTTTTTATTTGTATTCGGAGAATAATTTTAAATGTTCTTATTTGAAAATTTACTTATTTTGAAATTTTCTTTAATTATTTTTTCACAAAATATATTTAATCATTTTTCACAAAGTTTGTTTAGATAAATTCCTAATTAGTACAAAATTATCATATTTAAATATATATGTGTATAGCCACATACAGTGCATACATCTGTAAAAGTACATCTTAGATCTTACAAACATTCAGTTGATAAATTTTTTTACTTGTACAAATGTAGTTCACAAAATCAAAAGTATATATATAGGTCATCCAACGTAATAATTACTCCCTCCGTCCCAGAGGTATTTTCACCTTTGAGATGGCACAACTTTTAAAAAAAGTAGAGTATTGTGTAAAGTTATATTATTAAAATAATGAGATTAGTTGGATTGTGAGGATAAAGTTAAAGTAATAGTTTCCATTTATAGGGTGTGAAAATAATTGTGGGACGGACGGAAAAGAAAAGTGTGAAAACAATTATGGGACGGAGGGAGTATATTTTAAAAAATAAAAAATAAAAAGTTTAACGGGCAATTCATTTGTTCACAGCCACACGAGAGGACTAGATGCAGGAAATAAAAGTACTAAGAGATATTTATATTTCGTTAATATTAATATTATAAGGCATAGTATTATGTGAATGATACACAGTAAATTTTATGGTGAACAATAATTTATTTTAAGTATTTTGATATTTTATTTTTTTAGAGATAAATGACATAAAATATTGTATATAAACTAACACGACAATATATATTAACTAACACAACACTATATATGAATTAACACCACACATAGTATGTCACAGTGAATGAACTAAAATCATATTGTATATGAACTAACACCACAGTGCATATGAACTAACACTACACTGCATACGAACTAACACTACACACTGAAATGTGTGTTACTGCGTAAAATAAAATATATATGTCGTTCACGAAATTATTTCTGTGAGTATTACTCACATAATACCTACTCATATTATAATGGTACATTTTGTAAGGTTTAGAAAACTAGAAGATAGTTGTTAATTTTATATTAAAACTGTGAGATGTGTAATGTTTATTAGCATTTGATAAGACATATTTAATAGAGATATTAAAGCAGATTGGTCCTAAAAAATACATGGTTAAATTTGAACATGTAATGGTCGGTTTAAAATTGACTTTTAGGCCCAAATCGGTTAATCCGGGAACTAAATGGACTGGCCGATTTAGCCCATTTACTTTTTTTAATTTTTTTATATTTAAAATATACACTTATTCATTTATTCGGTTTTAATTTTAATTTAATATAATATTTGTTGGTCCCGAAACGAGTTAAATCAGTGTATGGGGGGGAAATACACTGATGTCAATTTTTTCTAAAGACTCAGAAAAATACTCTTACATGCTCAGTCAGGAAGATCCTGATGTTACTCAGCAAAACTGATAGTCCACGGGTGCACAAATATTAAGACTCAGGATGATTGATTCAGCCTGAAGATCAAAACAATGCAGTATGCTCAGTTTAATATGAATGACAATTATGATCCTGAACACGAATGTAAATCAGCACACAAGGGTCTTTTTAACGTGGTTCGGAGATAACCAACTCCTACGTCCACGGCCTGATTTAACATGAAGCTACCCTCAAAACCCTGAGGATGGGTGCTTGGTTTTTACGTGCCAAGGGACACGAATAGTCAACTTCCTCTCTTAGGAACTGACCCCTGGGCTTTTTACAAGTCTCAGTCCTTCTAACCAACCAATCTCACACCCTGAGTGGTTTGGTATTCTTGGTTTCCAACTAAGGATAGCCCTAGCAATACAAAGCAATGCTAAAGATAAGAGCTATCAAGAATAAGCAAATACAGAGTGAATCCTACTACAACACTAGAGAAATTTAATTGCAGAGAGTTGTTCAAAGTATGCTTTGAGTGCTTGGATTCTTGAGAGCTTTCGCTTGGAAATTTCCCGTTAGCCTTGAATGGGTGCAAGACTCTCTGTATTTATAGGTAAGATTCAAAATAGATCCATTGGAAGAGATCTACCCAAATCTTTCCTATTTTAGGGTGGTTTCAAGATAGATATACTATTGACCTAATTACCATGCTTAATCTGGCAATTTTTGTCCCGCCGCCTGCAACTCTGAGACACATTAAATGCCGCATTAACTGCTGCGCAGACTCCGTACATGCGTGTCGAAAGATCATTGGCTCTCCGTTCAAACGGCTAGTTGATCATCTGACACTTGTCCTTTCCTCGTACATTCAATATTCTGAGTCTTTTGTTAATAACTCAGCCAGAATGTTTGTCTTTATCGGAGTCTTACTGACATTCTCTTTATCTATTTGTCTCATAGCATAAATAACCTTTTTGCTTTGGACTTACATGGATCAGGTAAACTGAACCAAGGCCTAAGTCAGGTCTTACGAGCATTCAGCTCGGCCTGATAGGTAATTCAGCTTAGTATGTGTAACCTTTTTTGCTTTGGACTTACATGAGTCAGATAAACTGACTCAAGGCCTAAGTCAGGTCTTACGAGCATTTAGCTCGGCCTGATAGATTTCACAACTCTTCACTGACTAAGTTCTGTCCTGAGCATGCTTAGTGTACTCAGTAGAAACATCAGTCAATGGTTCTCCAGATTGTCTTCAGGATGGATCTTCAAGCTTCGGTCTTCAGCTTCAGTTCAGGCAATCTTCAGCAAGACTGACTCTGACCTTCTTCAGGGCAAGTAGCACTTCAGACTTCAGGCAATTAGGTCGACTCCAATATTCTTCAGTCTTTAATACGTTCCCCCTGAACTGAATCCCTAACCTGACTATCCTGAACTAGACAATCCTGACTAACTGTACTTAGGCAAATCATCAGAGGTTTTGGGATCTAATCAAAACACTCAGATTGTCCCAATAATTTCCCCATTTTTGATGATGCCAAAACCCTTAAGCAAATTCCTATCCATCTATACAATCAACTGACTTAGTCAGTGAAAATAGTTCAGTACCTCCTGACAAACTAGGCACTTATTCTATAATATGGAAACAAGGAATGGGTTAGTACAGTTCTTGATAAGAGTGCTGAAAATAGATCAAGAGTCAACAAGAAGTTGTACTCAGGAACAATAACTTCATTAATATTCAAAAAGGTACAAGGTCCTGAAGCTATTACATATTTGTTCCTGAACAACTATTTTCCTAATCTATCTCACTCTTCAAAAGGGTACAAGGTCCTGAAGCGGCTGGCCGGAATGCCATACATGTCGAGCACCCTCCTCAGGCAATGATCCAGTTTGATTGGATCAGTTGCGGCATTCGAAACTTGGGCAACTCTGACAACTTCGGCCTGAAGGCTGCTCTGTCTAGCTGATTTGAGTTCCTGATGAGCGAAGGGGAGTACCTGACCATGTCAGGAGGAGTAATCTCTACGCCTTGTGCATCAGCATGTCGAATGATTTCTATCCAGAGATTTGGGTACTCCTCCGTCATCCAGTAGTGAAAGATATCTGCCTTATCTTCATTCAGATCACTCCATATCTCCACTACGTCGAAAAGGTAGCTCCACCTATTCCGGATAGGAATTCAGTGCTCCATCATCTCCACTGGAATGAATTCCTCAATCAGCATGGACTTTAGAGGTCCCTGACCCTGAACATCCTTCAACTTCCGCTGAGTCTTCTCCTTCGGAGCTTGAGCAGACTTGTACTTTTCTAACTGAGCAGTTAAGTACTCGTTGGACTCCTTCAGCCTCTGAGACTGACCGAGGCGCGTAATTTCTACTAACTTCGCCATCCTCTCCTTCTCGATCATTTCAGGAACCCTACTCTGAGTCGAACCTGGGAACTGAGCTTCCTCCGATTCTTTCCAGATGGTAGCCAAAGGATCCTCAGTCTGCTTGAGCTTCTTCTGAGCGGGCTGACTCTGACTTCCCTCAGCCGCCGCTACGGACCTAGTCCGCTTCTTCTCCTCTCCACCGGGACCAAGACCTGATTTCTTCAGCACGGTCTGAATCAGCTTCTTCTTCCTTATTCCTTCCCCCTTTTGGGCATCATCAGCATTCACTTTCTTGATGACTTCCTCAAGGGCTTGGGCCATAAGTTCAAATCCGCTAGACATATCATGCTGAGTTTCTTCATAATCTTGCATACAGGCAGTGAGAAAGTTCACTTCAGTACCGTAGATCTTCAGTTGGTCTGTGGCCACAGTGGAAACGGCTTTGGTAATGTCAGTCTTCATTGTGGCACTGATCTCAGCAACAATCGATTGAGTCTTGGCAGATAGTTCAGTCAGCAGTTCCGCCTTGATCTCACCCTTTATCTGAGCAAATTTTTCTTCCACCTTTTGATCCAGCAAAGTACTGAACTTTGCATCCTGCTGAGATAAGGCATCAATTGTCATTTTGTTGCAGGCTTCAAGTGTCTCTGATGTTTGCGCTGCAATAGCTGTGACCTCAGTCCCTACAAAAACTCCAAGACTGGACATCGCCTCCGCCCATTCTGCATCCAAGCGAACCTGATCTTGATTCAGCAATATCAACTTTTTGATAATGAGATCAGTAGAGTTACTGAACTTCTTCGTCTTTCCCTCTACAACGTTTACCCGCCTGTGAAGATTGGCAAGTGCACGTGAAGAGTTTTACACAAGAGATGATTGAACTGAACTCCTACCAGTTTTGACATGGATCAGATCAGATGGACCCTCTCCTGAAGCCTCAGCAGTCCCGGGTCCAGGGAGTGCTTCATAGGCCGGTGCACTGACCCCTTCAGTGCCACCTTGCTGACTATCTGCAGCAATCATCACCAATCCCGTCTCCCTCTCTCCTTCAGGCAGAACTTCCGGAACTCTCACCAGTTCCATTCCAACACCTTCAGCCCTCTCCGGCTCAGCAACAATAACTTTGGGATTGATTTTTCTGACCGTATTTACAAAATCACCTATCCTAAGAAGCGGAGTGATGGAACTGACCTGAAAAGCATCAAAGAGTGCAACTTCTTCCTCAGCAAGCAGTGACCACCCTTTCTTCTCCACCAAGGCGACCATTTCAAAGTAGGTGGCCCTCCGTGTCATGGCATAAGTTCGGAGCTGAACAACCTCCTCTTGCTGAGCTGCAGTCAGGTCGGAGAGGTGCTGGGAAACAATCTTCTGAGCCTGATTCCGAGTTAGTATTTCAAATGGGGTCAGGCTCCCTTCAGCTGGAGCTAGGAATCTCCAAGTTGTTTCCTCAGTAGTAGACGGTTCAGGCTGATGCTCAGACTCCGCCTGAGTCCTTTCAACCTCCATGGGTTCCCCCTTGTCGGGTTCCCCCTGAGCATCAGTATCTGCAGGTTCCCTCTGAACCTCTATATCCCTCTCCTCTTCAACCTCCTTCTCCTCCTCCTTCTCCTCTGAACCTGCCGGAGTTATCTCCAACCCGGCTACCAACTCAGGAACTACGATCAGGGCAGACTGAATCTGCTCATCAGCCTTTTCGCTTTCCAGAACAAAAGCTTATTCCTGAATTGGTGCAGCATCAAGTGGTTCCTGAGGCAAATCAGCTTCTTGCTCACCTTCCTGAGCCACGGACTGGCCATCCACCTAGGCAGGCTCCTGAGTAGTCTCAGAATCAGAAGCCTGATCATTCTGTTCCACTTCCTTCGGATCCTCTACCACTATCTCAACTTCCAACACCTCGTCCTCAGAAGGCTTCTTTGTCAGTCTTTCCTTAGAGGGAGATGTTGACTTGGTCGCAGAAGAGCTTTTCAACTTCACAATTATAGACTTGATAGTTGTGACCTTCTTCTCAGATTCCTTCTTCTCTGAAGGCTTCTTCTCACTCTTCTTCTTCACTGCCTTGCCCTTCCCAGATGACAAGCTACGAAAAAGGACTTGCTTGCCAGTCAGGGCAGTGAAGTTTTCTTTGTCCAAGTCTCCAAGAGCCAAAGTTTGGAGCATCAGAGAGATGCGAGTGCCATAGTGGACTGGCTTCGAGAATATGCAAGTCCCATCAGCACCCTCCACGACTTTGTTGCTCTCAGCAACCAATTGCTGAAAGAAGAACTCCTCTCAGTCAAACAACTTGTTTTCCACCACAGCCTTCATCAGAAATAACTTTGGCCTTGACACTTGCTCTTTCCCTCCAGCAGTTGCCATGATCGATTAACTAACCAAATCTAGCAAGTGCCTTGCCACAGGAGTCAATACTGACTTGTTGAGCCTGGCCTTAATCAGTGGCTTCCCTTCAGCAAAAGAGTTCATAATCTCTTGCTCCTTCCCAATCCCAAAGGTGTGGGGAAGATCCAACTGCTTCTTCTCCTCCGAATGGGGCAGATTGAAGGTATCCCTGATTAGCTTCCTGACATTGATTTTGATCCAAGTTCTCTTCACACCAGTCTCCCCTTCAACTTCAGCAGAATGTTGGGTGGGAATGGAGGAAACCAACTCACCCTCTGTGTTCTCCCGCAGCCTGATCAGAAACCCAGCAACAAGAGATGGGCATAACTTCTCCGGCATCTTCGAAACTCAGTCGAGAATACCAGCCTTCGTGACCCATTCTTGAACGGGCAAGATATCTGGGTGCCCAGATGAGAAATCAGCCATTGGCTCACAGTTAACTTGGCCCTTCAACGCCTCCAGATTGGCAAGAAACATGGTGGTCTTTGAAGGCGCCATTGAAGTCTGAAGGGTTAGTGTAGAGAGAGAAATATAGTATCGGATGCAAGAATTCAGAAAGTGGAAAGGTCTTTCAGAATTGGATCGCATCTATTTATACTAAAAGTTCGGTTAAATCGGACGGTTCAGAATAAAAGACCTTTAATTTTTAACGGTTGAGATTAAAACCTAAAGCTGCATGCACGTGGATTGGGCAGTTTCGGATTTCAAAGGTCATAATTCAAAAACTTTATTGGAAATAGTTCCCGCTTCCTTTGCATTTAATGCTTGTCAGAGGATGTTCGTATTTAATTCAAATTATTGCATTAAATAATAACTGAAAATAAATGAACGATTGAGATTGTACGATAAAAAGATATGATTTGACAGCTCGACAAACAGTATCAAAGATGAGACTAAAATAATTCAGAAAATATACCAGTCAGTCAGATTTCGATATCTGACTGATACCACATTTGACCTATTAGGGTGACAAGCCCTGAATTCAGTGTCCTGAACTTTAGTCAGTCTATACTGACCATCATTTCTTACTGACTGTTCCCCCTCCAGCCATTCACTCTCTCTACTGACCTTTCAAACTGATCCTTAGTTAGTCGTTCCCCCTGACCTTATGCATATTGAGCTGAGATTCATACTAAATCTCCTAAGCCTGGGTCAAGGAGTCCTAACTCTACTGACAACTCAACAAACCTGGTTTCAGGCAAAGTCTTAGTCAGGATGTCAGCTCTCTGCTTGTCAGTAAGGACCCTTTCCATCCTTATATCTTTCTTCTCAACATGATCTCTGATAAAGTGATGCTTGATGTCTACATGCTTACACCTTGTGTGTAAGACTGGGTTTTGGGATATGGAAATGGCACTATTGTTGTCACAATAAATTGGGACTTCAGTGGCCTCTATCTAGTAGTCTCTCAGTTGTTGCTTCAACCAAAGGATCTGGGAGCAACAACTGCCTGCCGCCATATACTCAGCCTCAGTAGTAGACGTTGCAACACTGGTTTGCTTCTTAGAAAACCAAGAGATCAGTTTGCTCCCTAGAAATTGACATGTGCCTGTAATTGATTTCCAATCAAGCCTACAACCTCCATAATCAGCATCTGAATAACTAGTCAGCTCTAGGTTGTCATCAGAGGGATACCAAAGTCCTAATTTGACTGTACCTTTCAGGTATTTCAATATCTTTTTTGCACTCTCTAGATGACTCTTCTTAGGATCAGACTGATACCTTGCACAAACTCCGACTACATAAGTGATGTCAGGGTGACTTGCAGTCAGGTACAATAAATATCCAATCAGTGCCCTATATTCAGTCTGATTCACTGAGGTCCCCTCCTTGTCAGGATCCAGCTTCTCATTTGTGTTCATGGGAATACGTGAGACTTTGCTGGTCTGAACTCCAAACTTCTGAATCAGGTCCCTCGCATACTTGGACTGATTTATGAAGATTCCGGAGTCAGATTGCCTGACTTGAAGACCTAAAAAGAAGTTCATTTCTCCCATCATTGACATCTCAAATTTCCCAGTCATCAGCTTGGAGAATTTCTCACAAAGCTTCAGATTAGGAGATCCAAATATTATGTCATCCACATAAATCTTAACCAAGAGAATGTCCTCCCCTTCGGATATCCTGAAGAGAGTCTTGTCCACTGTTCCTTTCACGAACCCGTGGTCTATCAGGAACTGAGAGAGTGTATCATACCAAGCCCTATGAGCTTGCTTCAGGTGATAAAGAGCTTTCTTCAGGTGATAGACCTTGTTACCAACTTCGAACCCTGGAGGTTGTTCCACATAAACCTCCTCGTTCAGTACACCATTCAGAAAAGCACTCTTTACGTCCATCTGATACACCTTGAACTTCTTGAATGTTGTATAAGCCAAGAACAGCCTGATTGCCTCTAACCTTGCGACCGGAGCAAAGGTCTCATCATAGTCGATTCCTTCGGCCTGAGAGTAACCCTTTGCCACTAGTCTGGCCTTGTTTCTGACAACAACATTCTTCTCATCCCTCTTGTTCTTGAAGACCCACTTGGTGCCAATAACATGTTGACGCCGAGGTCTATCAACTAATTCCCAAACTTGATTCCTCTCTAACTGATTGAGCTCATCCTGCATGGCTAGGATCCAGTTGGGGTCAGCAAGAGCTTCTTCTATGTTCTTAGGTTCCTGATCGCTCAGGAAACAACAGAACATAGCACTCTCGCCAAAGGACAACCTCGTCCTGACCCCCTCATTGACATCACCAATGATGTCAGCCAATGAGTGATCATCTAGCCACCGCCTCCTACTGACGGCTGCACTCGGAGCTGCTGAAGTTCCCTCGCCTGATCCTGAAATGTTAGTCTCGATAATAACGGGAAAAGAAGCGGAACGAGCAAGAACAGAGGACACTGAGCCATTCCCTGAGGGTTGTCCAATATCAGGGACATTGTTTCCCCCTATAGAGTTAGACTCAGTAACTGTCTCAGGTGCAGAAGCATCATCACCGATAGTACGTACCTCAGGTTGATTCTGTGCCTCCGTCTGAGACTCAACATTCTCCGAGGCTGGGGCTTGCTGAGGGTTGGCCTGAGGTCCATCCTGACCATCATAATCATCATCCCATTCCTTGGGAGCACTTACAAGTTTGATCTTGAACTCAGGATTCTTCAGGCTGAGTCTTGTCACCCTCTTGGTAACCCCCTCAGTGTCAGGACTCGGAACCTGTTTTCTACGCACCGATGTAGTCTCATCAAACACAACATGAGGTGTTTCCTCTACACAAAGAGTCCGACAGTTATACACCCTGAAAGCTTTGCTGACTGAGGAGTATCCTAAGAAAACTCCCTCATCAGACTTGCTATCAAAGGCTTTCAGCTGGTCTTTCCCATTGTTCAGGATGAAACACTTACACCAAAAAATATGGAAATAGGAGATGTGAGGCTTCCTTTTATTCCAAGTTTCATAAGATGTCTGAGCATGTTGTTTGTTCAGCATAGATCGGTTTTGAGTGTAGCAAGCAGTGTTAATTGCTTCAGCCCAGTACTTCTTGGGCAGTCCTGACTCAGCCAACATGGTCCTGGTAGCTTCCTTCAGGGTCCAGTTCCTTCTCTCAGCTACCCCATTCTGTTGAGGGGTCCTGGCTGCAGAAGTCTCATGAGCAATACCAAGGTCAGTACAAAAATCAGTTATAATTGAGTTAATAAACTCAGTTCTCCGATCTGATCTGATCCTGACGATGCTCCGACCTTGTTCAGTACTCAATTTCTTGAGTAACTCTGGAAGCTTGACCTGAGTCTCCTTCTTGTTCAGCAAGAAAATAACCCATGTGTACCTGGAATAATCATCAACAACAACAAGGGTATATTTCCTACCATTCATGCTGACATGAGTAATTGGACCAAAAAGATCCATGTGCAGGAGCTGAAGCACTCTGTCAGTTGAGAAGGCATCTTTCTCCTTGAATGAAGGTTTGGTTTGCTTGTCTTCCTGACATGCTCCGTACACGTGGTCTTTGCTAAAAACTTCATTAGGTAGACCCTCTACAAGAGAAAGTCGAGAGATTTTGTTAATAATATTGAAGTTTAAGTGACTCAGGTGTTTATGCCAAAGCCAACTGAGCTCAGATGAGCTCTTAACGACCAAACAAGCTTCAGGAGAGCTGCTCTTAAATTCAGCAAAATATACATTCCCTCTCCTGACACCTGTATTCAGAACCTGCAGTGTAGATTTGTCTTTCACAAGGCATATATTAGATGTAAACTCTACACTATATCCTCGGTCACAAAACTGACTGACCGAAAGCAGGTTATGCCTAAGGCCCTCAACATAGGATACATTAAGCACTCTCACAGAACCAACAACAATGGTACCGAATCCTCTGGTGAAACCCTTAGAGTTATCACCAAAGGTTACCTGTGGGCCTTCCTGAGCTAAATAGTCCTGAAGGAGATCACGAAATCCTGTCATGTGCCTGGAACACCTTGAGTCCAAGTACCAGTCATCAGATCCTCCTTCTTCTTCTTGTAGCCCGCAGTGACCTGAGAAGAATCAGGCCTCAGGTACCCATCTCGTATTGGGTCCTACAGAGTCAGCCATACCCTTCGGGATCCAGATTTGTTTAACAATTTTGATGGCATCAGAAGTGTAAACATGTCTTCCAGTAACATCAACATACAATGTCCTCTTCTTCCTTTGTGCCTGGGAAGGTGAGGGTGTATGTGTGTCAGCCTGAGTCTCAGGAGCCCTGGATTGATTCCTGGGGACGGGCCTCCTATTCCTCCTTGGCCTGGGTGCATTGGGCTGAGATCTGTCCTGAGAAGGAGCAGCTCGGGCCTGACCTCTAGGCACTTGAGGTCTGGTCTGAGTGTTATCGGAGTCAGGTCTCTGTTGCCTTTCAGGGGCTATTTGGGTTGTCCTTCTCCTCTGAGGATTGGGACGCTCCTGATGGGCCCTGTGCCCTGTCTGAGGCCTCTGGACCTCAGTAGTCCTTGGCCTTGCCTGAGGCCTCCTCTGACCAGAGTTCCCTCTGCCCTGAGTATTTCTAGGCTGAGCCTGAGAAGTACTTGGGGCTGAGTTCTTTCCAGCCTGAGGGTTCCTAGGCTGAGCCTTGGAGTTCCCTTAGTCCTTCTTCCTCTACTTAGGATGAGAAGTCTGAGCCTTTCCCTTAGGTTTTGGCCTAGATTCCTCAGTCCTTTGCCTGACAGGTTCAGGCACTTTCTCCTTCCCTTTGGCTTTATCCTGACGAGCAATACTTGGGCTCTTGTTGTCAGTTTGGGCAGGGACAAACTTCTTCTGAGAGTTGCTCCCTGAAGCACCTCTCTTCTTCTTGCCCTTTGGGTCTTTAGAGGCATCATAGCCTAACCCAGCTTTGGCACCATCGGTCAGCTGTGAGAAACTTGTTAACTCATCAAACACTTAGGAAGATGTGTGTAACTTCTTCAGCTTTTCCTCAAGGCGCACATTTTCTCTTTTCAGGGCCTCAAGCTCAGTGGTGTACTGAAGCACCAGTTTCTGATGAGCATTCTCTTTTGAGATCAGCTCAAGATCCCAAGCAGTTTGCTCAGCACTAAAGCGAGCTTGCCACTCAGTTTCGAACATCCCTCTCAGAGCAATTCGCTCAATCATATGTTGTTCCTGAGTAAGGAACTGATCAGTGTCACGAGTCTCAATCAGCGAGCTGATTATAGCATTGAGTCTTTCAACCGCCACTGGAGTTTCATCATGCCTATTCCGGGCATGAAGCAACTCTTCCTGGAGGTTTACTAGTCTTAGTGTTTCCTCAGTATCCCTTACTCTGAGAGACTCAGTTAGCCGATCATTCTCCCCACTCAGTTGTGCATTCACATCCACTGTGTGAATATGAGTCTCCTGCAGCCTTGAGAAATCAACCATCAATTGCTCTAGAGCGAGCTGAAGGTCGTCATCCCTTGCTGAATCTGAGCTAAGCTCAAGTGCGTGATCAGGAGAAGAGGCAGAAGAACATACCTCATCATCTGCCATCAGGCAGAGATCATCATACTCCTCATCGGAGAAGAGTTCAGGGGACCGGCGTCCTGGGCCATCTGAATCTGAGGAATCCTCAGCAAGCATAGCTTTCCGGTCTGATGCCCTGAGCTCTCTCTTGGCTCTCCGATCTTTTCTCTCTTGAGCGCTGAGCTCCGGACAATCATACTGATAATGTCCGGTCTTATGGCAGTGGTAACACTGATCTACAACAGAAACACCATTTTTGTCAGTGTACCTTTTATCAGATGACTCCCTCCTGCTCCTTGATGATCGTTCAGGTTTGGAGCTGGATCTTCTGGGATCAGCATCATCTTTCCTCTTCTCATCTCTGCGCCGCTCAGGCTCCTCTCTCTCTCTCCTGGAATTTGAACCCCTCATTTCTTCCCTCCGGGGGCTCGATCTCCTGGGGCTGGAATACCTGCGATCACGGGAGTCAGTATAAAACTTCTTATACCTACTGAAACGAGAGTTCGGCTTCTTGAATCTCCGTGCCATCAGGCTGTACTCCAAGGCTAGCTCATCCTTGCTCATATCTCTGAGTGATTTCGAGCCAGATCCAGCCTCAGGCTTAGGAGTAGCTTTAAGAGCCACGCTCTTTTCCTTCTCAGGTGTCTTTTCCTCACTCATCTCCTCACTGACAGCACCCTTCTTCTTCCTTTTATCGAGGTCGAATTCCAGAGCCTTTAACTCTGAGAATAGGTGACAGTAAGGAATGTTTGTGAGGTCCTGTGTGTTCTTCAACAAGATCACTCATGTGTCCCATCTTTCAGGGAGACAGTTCAGGATTTTAGAAGACACCTCCCTCTTGGGAAAGTCCTTCCCAAGGGTTGCTAGCTCGTTCATCATCTTAATGAACCAAGCTTCCATCTGATCGATGGACTCTCCTTCCAACATCCGAAAGGCCTCAAACTTCCTGATAGCAAGATCTCTCTTGTGCATCCCAGATCTCCTTCGCAGTAGTCAGATGCATGAGCCTAACCGAGTTCTCGTAAGAAACAGTGTGGAGTATAATGTTCTTTGCAACATTATCCAGTCCGACTTGCTTAATCTGATCAGATGTAAGTGCGGACCTCTCCACAGGCTCATCTCCGGTAGCCAGAATAGGGACATTACCAGCTACGGGCCAGGTGGTCTGAAGAATTCTCATAAATTTGATCGAACCATGCTCAATCACTTGGGGCATCTGATCATGGATGGAGTAGAGATGTGCAAGGACCCTAAATTTACAATAATCATAATTGTCAATAGAGAATTCAGGAAAACTGCCTTCGAGGTGCTTAGAACCGGATGCCATGAATGCAAGTTTTCAGAAACAAGATCAGTTCAGTTGACCACCAAAAGTTACTCCTTAGAAACTGTTGGTAAACAAAGTCAGTGGTCTTTTGAGCCACTGCTCTGATACCACTTGTTGGTCCCGAAACGAGTTAAATCAGTGCATGGGGGGAATACACTGATGTCAGATTTTTCTGAAGACTCAGAAAAATACTCTTACACGCTCAGTCAGGAAGATCCTGATGTTACTCAGCAAAACTGATAGTCCACAGGGGCAGCAGGGACAAGTCAGTAATGGAGTCAGATAGGCTGAGTGTGAGTAATGTGCTCGGAAGCTCAGTAGAGATAACAAACCTACTGACTGCTCAGAAGCAAGTCAGTTGGACTACTATCTCAGTAAGCTAGAGTACTTGCGGAATGTCAGCCCTTAGTTTCTACTCGTTTTAGCTTCTGAAAACTTTTCTCTAAGTTTGCTTAGTAAATTGGTAGTTAAGGCTGGTGCACAATATTAAGACTCAGGATGATTGATTCAGCCTGAAGATCAAAACAATGCAGTATGCTCAGTTTAATATGAATGACAATTATGATCCTGGACACGAATGTAAATCAGCACACAATGGTCTTTTTAACGTGGTTCGGAGATAACCAACACCTACATCCACGACCTGATTTAACAGAAAGCTACCCTCAAAACCCTGAGGATAGGTGCTTGGTTTTTACGTGCCAAGGGACACGAATAGCCAACTTCCTCTCTTAGGAACTGACCTCTGGGTGTTTTACAAGTCACAGTCCTTCTAACCAACCAATCTCACACCCTGAGTGGTTTGGTATTCTTGGTTTCCAACTAAGGATAGCCCTAGCAATACAAAGCAATGCTAAAGATAAGAGCTATCAAGACTAAGCAAATACAGAGTGAATCCTACTACAACACTAGGAAAATTTAATTGCAGAGTGTTGTTCAAAGTATGCTTTGAGTGCTTGGATTCTTGAGAGCTTTTGCTTGGAAATTTCCCGTTAGCCTTGAGTGGGTGCAAGACTCTCTGTATTTATAGGTAAGATTCAAAATAGATCCGTTGGATTCAGCACGTTCCCCCTGAACTGAATTCCTAACCTGACTATCCTGAACTAGACAAACCTGAACAACTGTACTTAGGCAAATTCATCAGGGGTTTTGGGATCTAATCAAAATACTCAGATTGTCCCAACAATTTCCCCCTTTTTGTTGATACCAAAACCTTTAAGCAAATTCCTATTCATCTATACAATCAACTGACTCAGTCAGTGCAAACAACTCAGTACCACCTGACAAACTAGGCACTTAGTCGATAAGATGAAAACAAGGAATGAGTTAGTACAGTTTTTGATAAGGATGCAGAAAAGTAAATTCAGGAGTCAACAAGAAGTTGTACTCAGGAAAATCAATAACTTCGTTGATTGATATAAGAGTTACAATTATCCTGAAGCTATTACAAATTCCTGAACGACTAACTCCTGATCTAGTCTTCATCCTTATTCCAAACAGATTGAGGAATTTCATACATCTCCAAAACTCGGTTCAGGACCTGCTTCATCCTGTTCCGATCACCAACGGCCCCGGCAGCGCGTCCTACCCTGATGACTTCTTCAGATATTGCTTTCCAGTCCAGTTGCTTGGAGTTCCTGAAGAGTGGATGAGGATACTTGATGAATTCTGGAGGAGCGATCTCTACACCTTCAGTGTCAGCATATCTGATGATTTCAGCCTAGAGATCCGGATGCTCCTGTGCCATCCAGTGATGGAGTATGACGTCTTTGTCTTCAGATTGATCGTCCCATAACCCCACCACATAGAATAGATAAGCCCACCTATTCCATATCGGAATCCATACCTCCAACATCTCAATCGGGATGAAATCCTCCACAAACTGAAGTGGAGGAGGACCTTGACCTGGATTGACCACAAGCTTCCTCTGAGTCTTCATTCGAGATCCAGAAGGCACAGATTTCTTCTTCTGAACCTGCGAAGTCAGGTACTCATTGGACTCTTTCAATCGTTGGATCTGACTGAGTAGCGAAATCTCCTTCATCTTCGCTAACTTCTCCGCCTCAGTCATCACCATCTTCTTCTGAGTGGTCATCCCATGGTGCATTTGTTCCTCCATCTCCGTATACAATGGTTCCAGGGCAAGATCTTCAGAGGACCTCAACCTCTTCGGATCTGAGCCTTCAGCAGCTTCGATGGCAGCGACGGACCTAGTCTTTTTTCTGTCCGCAGCTTTCAGTTCAGGGGGGAAGATCTTCTTCTTGGCTTTTCCAGCAGCAATTTGCTTCTTCCCTTCCCCCTTTTTGGCATCATCATCGTCGATTCGGCCAACGACCTCGTTTACTGACTCCGCTAACAAGCTGAACTGACTGTCCATCTCAGTCTGCTTAACCTGAATTTGCCCTATTTGCCTGGCCATTCCTGACAGACCAACACTGAGCTTATCAACAGTTGAATTGTGTTCAGCCTACAGTCGTCCTTCGAAGCTTTTCATTCGATTGTCCAGGGCAGAGGCAATCTCCATTTTCTCTTGTTCTGACATCTCACTCAGTAGCTCCGCCTTCAGTTCAGCTTTCAGCTTGGCCAGCTTTTCATCAACTAGTTGATCAACCCTCTCAGTCAGTTGTTGATCAAGAAAAGTGGCAAGCTTATCCTGTTGCTGAGTTTGTACATCAGAGACCATTTGATTGCAACTCTGAATGGCCCATTTTGCTTGCTCAGTAATAACAGTGAGATCTACTGAGTGTTGTGCCCGAACCTCACCGAGAAGGTCGATCGCAGCATGCATATCCGTACCCATCTCGTTCAGATCTCGATCCAGCTTAATCATCTTCTTGTTCAGAATTTTAGAATTTGAACCGACCCGACTTGTTTTTCGCTCAATGAGGATTACCCTTCTGTGAAGATTGGCAAGGGCTCGTGAGGATTTCTGAACATATAAGGACTCTGGGGTGATCCATTTTCCTTTTACGCAGACCAGACATGTTGTACCCTCTCCTGAAGCCTCCGCAGTCCCGGGTCCCAGGAGTGCTTCATCGGCCGGTGCACTGACCCCTTCAGTGCCACCTTGCTGAATGTCATCAGCAATCATAATCACTTCCTTCTCCTTCTGAGCCTTCAAACCAGACTGATCCACCCCTACTTCTTCTTGCTCGGGCTCAGGATAGATGCGGCGGATAGTTTTGATAAAGTCTACCATTTTGATCAAGTGGTGTAAGGAACTTACCTCAAAATGATCGAAAAGAGCAGCTTCAGATTAAGCCATTTTGTCCCATCCTCTCGTTTCTCCGAGCTGACTTAGTTCAGGCCAAGTGGCGTTCCTGATCATGGCGTAAGTGAGAAGTTGCACAACCGCCTCCTTCTGAGCATCTGAGAGGTCAGGAAATCTCTTCTCCACCATTTCCGCAGCCGTTCCCCTTGCCACAATATCAAAATCAGGCAATGTGTTCTCGTCAGGCGCAGGGAATGGCCATGGGACTTCAGCCTGAACCGCTTCAGCAACCTCCTTCTCAACTCCTTCTACCAGAGCGGGTTCCCCCTGATCCTCACCCGAGTGGGCCTCCAAGCCCTGATACGTTGATGCAATGTTGAGGATCAGTGGATTCGGATCTGGGGATGCAACTTCCAGAATGGCAGAGATGGGAGCAATTTCAAGAGCAGGTTCCCCCTCCGGAGTTGCATGCTGAATCACTTCTTCAACAGCCTTCTCTTCCACAAGCTTTTTCTTTCGCTCCTCTGACCCAGGATATAAAAATTTCAGCTTCTGTAGCTTGGGTCCAGAGGGCTTGGATTTGTCCTCCGCTGGCTTCGTAATAAGGGCCCCTAAAGATTTGCTCGTCTGAGCCTTGACTCCTCCAGTCGTGCTCACCTGAGCCTTCTTCTTCTGGGTTCTTCATCTCTTCTTTGTGCCAGCATCACCGGAGTAAGCTCTGAAGAGGTTGATTTTTGCTGGAATCTCGAGTGATTGAGCCTGATCCACATCACCGAGATCCAAGGTTTCCAAGATCAGAGAAATCTTGGTGTCAAAGTGCATCTTGGCCTCAAATGTCGCCTGACCCTCCGGCGAGTACTTGATCTTGTTGGTCTCAGCTACCAGTAGATGGAGAAAGTAATCCTCCCAGTGAAAGTTATGCATTGAGGCGTCTGAGATTGCCATCATGGTATATAATTTTGGTCGGGAGATCTGTTCCAACCCTCCAGCAATCCCCATCACCCCCTGACTAGTCAGTTCGAAGAGGTGATGATTCTCAGTCCTCAGGATGGACTTGTTCAGACCCGACTTCAGGACCACGTCTCCATCGCAGAGAGACTGGAGATAGTCCTTCTCAGTCCCAAACTCGTAGTCGATAGGGCTTCGTCCAGAGTGGGGAAGATTAAACACCTCATTAATCTTCTGCCTAATGTTGAGAGTGACCCACTTCCTGGTCATCTCATCTTCACCATTCTTCCCTTTTACGCAAGAGGTCAGCGGAATGCAGGTCTCCCACTCCTGAGAATCCTTGTTCTGCGCCATTTTGATGTAGAAAACAACAACAAGGCGAGGATGAAGTCTCTTGGGTTTTGCTGTGATAAACTGTAGAAGTCCTGCCTTTTCAAAAAGTTCTTTCACAGGCAGAATGTCAGGATGGTTAGAAGTGAAATCTCCAAAGGGTTCCCAGTGAATCTCGTTTCTGAGATGGAAAAGATTCCCAAAGAAAGAATCTACAGAAGGTGAAGCCATAAATGAAGTTTGAAGAAGTGAAGGAAAGCAAATAGCAGAGAGAAATATAGCAAGAAAAGATTTGAGTGCGTAAAATCGTAATAACAAAAACTTCCCTTATTTATACAAAAATCCAGCTTTAATCGGATGGCTCAGAAAGTAATGACTTATGAGATTCAATGGTTAAGATTAAGATTCAAGGTTCATGGCGCCTCTTTAGTTTTCAATAGTAATGAGTCAAAACTTTATCGAAAACTGTTCCCGCCCACTGTGCATTAAATGCGCATCAGAGCATGTCCGTATTTAATTTAAAATAATTTGATTTGACAATACGGAAAACAGTATCAAGGATGATGCAAGCAAGATAAGATGACAAGATATAAATCAGGAAACATACCAGTCAGTTAGATTTGTATTCTAACTGATACCACATTTGACCTATCAGGGTGACAAACCCTGAATTCAGTGTCCTGAAACTTAGCCAGTCTATACTGATATCCTTTTCATACTGAATGTTCCCCCTACAACCATTCACATTCTCTCTGAGATTTCTTCATCCTGAGTCCTAGTTAGTCATTCCTCCTAACCTTGTGCATTCTAATTAGAGATTCAGATTGAATCTCCTAAGCCTGGGTCAAGGAGTCCTAACTCTACTGATAACTCAACAAATCTGGTTTCAGGCAAAGCCTTAGTCAGAATGTCAGCTCTCTGTTTATCAGTAGGGACTCTCTCCATCCTGACGTCTTTCTTCTCAACATGATCTCTGATAAAGTGATGCCTGATGTCTACATGCTTACACCTTGTGTGTAAGACTGGGTTTTGGGATATGGCAATGGCACTATTATTGTCACAATAAATTAGGACTTCAGTGGCCTCAATTTGGTAGTCTCTCAGTTGCTGTTTCAGCTAAAGGATCTAAGAACAACAACTGCCTGCCGCCATATACTCAGTCTCAGTAGTAGACGTTGCAACACTGGTTTGCTTCTTAGAAAACCAAGAGATCAGTTTACTCCCTAGAAACTGACATGTGCCTGTAGTTGATTTCCTATCAAGCCTACAGCCTCCATAATTTGCATCTGAATAGCCAGTCAGTTCTAGGTTGTCATCAGAGGGATACCAAAGTCCTAAGTTGACTGTACCCTTCAGGTATTTCAATATCTTTTTGGCACTCTCTGGATGACTCTTCTTTGGATTAGACTGATACCTTGCACAAACTCGGACTGCATAAGTGATGTCAGGACGACTTGCAGTCAGGTACAATAAGGATCCTATTAGTGCCCTATATTCAGTCTGATTTACCGAGACTCCTTCCTTGTCAGGATCCAGCTTCTCATTTGTGTTCATGGGAATAAGTGAGACTTTGCTGGACTGAACTCCGAATTTCTGAATCAAGTCCCTCGCATATTTAGACTGATTAATGAAGATTCCGGAGTCAGATTGCCTGACTTGGAGACCCAGAAAGAAGTTCATTTCTCCCATCATTGACATCTCAAATTTCCCAGTCATCAGCTTGGAGAATTTCTCACAAAGCTTCAGATTAAGAGATCCAAATATTATGTCATCCACATAAATCTGAAGCCGAAGAATGTCCTCCCCTTCGGATATTCGGAAGAGGGTCTTGTCCACTGTTCCTTTCACGAACCCGTGGTCTATCAGGAATTGGGAAAGTGTATCATACCAAGCTCTCGGAGCTTGCTTCAGGCCATAAAGAGCTTTCTTCAGGTGATATACCTTGTCACCAACTTCGAACCCTGGAGGTTACTCAACATAGACCTCCTCGTTCAGTACACCATTCAAAAAAGCACTCTTTACATCCATCTGATACACTTTGAACTTCTTGAATGTTGCTTATGCCAGAAACAACCTGATTGCTTCCAACCTTGCGACCGGAGCAAAGGTCTCATCATAGTCGATACCCTCGGCCTGAGAGTAACCCTTTGCCACTAGTCTGGCCTTATTCCTGACAACAACATTCTTTTCATCCCTCTTGTTCTTAAAGACCCACTTGGTGCCAATAACATGTTGACGCCTAGGTCTCTCAACTAACTCCCAAACCTGATTCCGCTCAAACTGATTGAGCTCATCCTGCATGGCTAGGATCCAGTTGGGGTCAGCAAGAGCTTCTTCTATGCTCTTAGGTTCTGATCACTCAGGAAACAACAAAACATAGCTCTCTCGCCAAAGGACAACCTCGTCCTGACCCCCTCATTGACATCACCAATGATATCAGCCAATGAGTGATCATCTAGCCACCGCCTCCTGCTGACGGCTGCACTGGGAGCTGCTGACGTCCCTTCGCCTGATCCTGAAACATTAGTCTCGACAATAACAGGTAAAGAAGCAGAACGAGTAAGAACAGGGGATACTGAGTCATTTTCTGAGGGTTGGACAACATCAGAGACATTGTTTCCCCTACAGTGTTGGACTCAGTAATGGTCTCAGGTGCAGAAGTATCATCACCGACAGTACGTCCCTCAGGTTGAGTCTGTCCCTCCGTCTGATCCTCAACATTCTCCGAGGCTGGGGCTTGCTGAGGGTTGCCCTGAGGTCCATCCTGATCTTCATCATCATCATCCCATCCTTTGGGAGCACTGACAAGTTTGATCTTGAATTCAGGATTTTTCAGGCTCAGTCTTGTTACTCTCTTGGTAACCCCCTCAGTGTCAGGACTTGGAACCTGTTTTCTAAGCACTGATGTAGTCTCATCAAACACAACATGAGGTGTTTCCTCCACACAAAGGGTCCGACAGTTGTACACCCTGAAAGCTTTACTGACTGAGGAGTATCCTAAGAAAACTCCCTCATCAGATTTGCTATCAAAGGCTTTCAGCTGGTCTTTCCCATTGTTCAGAATGAAACAATTACACCCAAAAATATGGAAATAAGAAATGCGAGGCTTCCTCTTGTTCCAAGTTTCATAAGGTGTCTGAGCATGTTGTTTGTTCAGCATAGATCGGTTCTGAGTGTAGCAAGCAGTATTGATTGCTTCAGCCCAGTACTTCTTGGGCAGTCCTGACTCAGCCAGCATGGTCCTGGCAGCTTCCTTCAGGGTCCGGTTCCTTCTTTCAGCTACCCCATTCTGCTGAGGGGTCCTGGCTGCAGAAGTCTTATGAGCTATACCATGGTTAGTACAAAAGTCAGTTATAATAGAGTTTATAAACTCTGTTCCTCGATCTGATCGGATCCTGACAATGCTCTGACCCTGTTCAGTACTCAATTGCTTGAGTAACTCCGGAAGCTTGACCGGAGTCTCCTTCTTTTTCAACAAGAAAATAACTCATGTGTACCTGGAATAATCATCAACAACAACAAGGGTATATTTCCTACCATTTACGCTGACAGGAGTAACTTGACCAAAGAGATCCATGTGCAGGAGCTGAAGCACTCTGTCAGTTGAGAAGGCTTCTTTCTCTTTGAATGAGGCTTTAGTTTGCTTGCCTTTCTGACATGCTCCGCACACGTGGTCTTTGCTAAAAACTTCATTAGGTAGACCATCTACAAGAGAAAGTCTAGAAATTTTGTTAATAATCTTGAAGTTTAAGTGACTAAGGCGTTTATGCCAGAGCCAACTGAGCTCAGAGGAGCTCTTAGCGACCAAACAAGTTTCAGGAGGGCTGCTCTTGAAGTCAGCAAAATATACATTGCCCCTCCGGACACCTGTAATCGAAAAACCTGTAGTGTAGATTTATCCTTCACAAGACACATGTTAGATGTAAATTCTACACTATATCCTCAGTCACAGAACTGACTGACCGAGAGTAAGTTATGTCTCAGTCCCTCAACATATGATACATTCAGTACACGATAACAAGGGTTCCGAATCCCCTGGTGAAACCCTTAGAGTTATCACCAAAGGTTACCGGTAGGCCTTCCTGAGCTACATAATCCTGAAGGAGATCACGAAATCCGGTCATGTGCCTGGATCATCCTGAGTCCAAGTACCAGTCCTTCATCAGATCTTCCTTCTTCTTTGTGTAGCCCACAGCGACCTGAAAAGAATCAGGCCTCAGGTACCTATCTCGTATTGGGTCCTACAGAGTCAGCCATACCCTTCGGGATCCAGATTTGTTTGACAATTCTGATAGCATCAGAAGTGTAGACCTGTCTCCCAGAAACATCAACATACACAATCTTCTTCCTTTGTGCCTGGGAAGTTGAGGGTGTATGGGTGTCAGCCTGAGGTTCAGGAGCCCTGGATTGATTATTGGGGGCAGGCCTCCCGTTCCTCCTTGGCCTGGGTGCATTGGGCTGAGGTCTGTCCTGAGAAGGAACAGCTTGGGCCTGACCTCTTGGCACTTGAGGTCTGGCCTGAGTGTTATCGGAGTCAGGTCTCCGTTGCCTTTCAGATGCCACCTGGTTTGTCCTTCTCCTTTTAGGATTGGGACGCTCCTGATGGGCTCTGTGCCCTACCTGAGGAGTCTGGACCTCAGTAGTCCTTGGCCTTGCCTGAGTCTTCCTCTGACCGGAGTTCTTTCCAGCTTGAGGATTCCTAGGCTGAGCTTTGGAGTTTCCTTGGTCTGTCTTCCTCGACTCAGGATGAGGAGCCTTGGCCTTTCCCTTAGGTTTTGGCCTTGGTTCCTCAGTCCTTTGCCTGACAGGTTCAGCAGGCATTTTCTTCTTCCCTTTGCCTTTATCCTGACAAGCAACACTTGGGCTCTTATCGTCAGTTTGGGCAGGGACAAACTTCTTCTGAGAGTTTCTCCCTGAAGCATCTCTCTTCTTCTTGCCCTTTGGGTCTTTAGAGGCATCATAGCCTAACCCAGCTTTGGCACCATCGGTATGCTGAGAGAAACTTGTTAACTCATCAACCACTAGGGAAGACTCGTGTAACTTCTTCAGCTTTTCCTCAAGTTGCCCATTCTTTTGTTTCAGGATCTCATTTTCAGTGGTGTATTGAAGCACCAACTCTTCGTGAGCTTTCTCTTTTGAGATCAGCTCAAGATCCCAAGCAGTTTGCTCAGCACAAAGGTGAGCTTGCCACTCAGTTTCAAACATCACTCTTAGAGCGATTTGCTCAATCATCAGTTGTTCCTGAGCGAGGAACGGATCAGTGTCACGAGTCTCAATCAGTGAGCTAATTGCACCTTTCAGTCTTTCCACTTCCAGTGGAGCTCCATCATGCTTGTTCCGAGCATGAAGCAGCTCTTCCTGAAGATGTACTAATCTGAGGGCTTCCTCAGTATCTCTCACTCTGAGAGACTCAGTTAACCGATCATTTTCCCCACTCAGTTGTGCATTCACATCCACTGTGTGAGTATGAGTCTCCTGCAGCCTCGAGAAGTCAGCCATCAATTGCTCTAAAGCGAGCTGAAGGTTGAGTTCTCCTGCTGAGTCTGAGCTAAGCTCAGGTGCGTGATCAGGAGAAGAGGCAGAAGAACATACCTCATCATCTGCCATCAGGCAGAGGTCATCATACTCCTCATCGGAGAAGAGTTCAGGGGACCGGCGTCCTTGGCCATCTGAATCTGAGGAATCCTCAACGAGCATAGCTCTCCAGTCTGATGCCCTGAGCTCTCTCTTAGCTCTTCGATCCTCTCGCTCACGAGTACTGAGCTCCGGACAATCATACTGATAATGTTCGGTCTTCTTGCAGTGGTAGCACTGGTCTACATCAGAAGTAAACTTCTTGTCAATGTACCTTTTATCTGATGACTCCCTCCTGCTCCCTGATGATCGTTCAGGTTTGGAGCTGGATCTTCTGGGCACATCATCTCTCCTCTTCTCATCTCTGCGCCGCTCAGGCTCATCACGATCTCTCCTGGAATCTGAACCCCTCCTATCTTCTCGATCTCCTGGGGCTAGAATACCTGCGATCACGACTGTCAGTATAAAATTTCTTATACCTTCCGATTCGAGAGTTTAGTTTCTCGAAATGCCGCGCCATCAGGCTGTATTCCAAGGCCAACTCATCCTTGTTCATGTCCTTCAGAGACTTAGAGCCAGATCCAGCCTCAGGCTCAGGAGTAGCTTTAAGAGCCACGCTCTTCTACTTTTCAGGAGTCTTCTCCTCACTGACTTCCTCACTGACAACACCCTTCTTCTTCCTCTTATCGAGGTCGAATTCCAGAGCCTTTAACTCTGAGAACAGGTGAGAGTGAGTAATGTTGGTGAGATCCTGAGTGTTTTTCAACAGGATTACTCATGTGTCCCATCTTTCAGGGAGACAGTTCAGGATTTTAGAAGACATCTCCCTCTTAGGAAACTCCTTCCCAAGGGTTGCTAGCTCATTCATCATCTTAATGAACCGAGCTTCCATCTGAACGATGGACTCTCCCTCTAACATCCGGAAGGCCTCAAACTTCCTGATCGCAAGATCTCTCTTGTTCTCCTTGATCTTTTCTGATCCCTCACTCATCTCTCTCAAGGCATCCCAGATCTCCTTTGTCGTCTTCAGGTGCATGAGCCTGACCGAATTCTCATAAGAAATGGTGTGGAGTATAATGTTCTTAGCAATATTATCCAGTCCGATTTGCTTAATCTGATCAGAATTAAGCGCGGACCTCTCCACTTCTTCATCTCCGGTGGCTGGAACAGGAACATTGCCAGCAACGGGCCAGGTCATTTGAAGATTCCTCATGAATTTGATCGGACCTTGCTCAATCACCAAAGGTATTTGATCATGGATGGAATAGAGATGTGCGAGTACCCTGAATTTCCAATAGTCATAATTATCAATAGAGAATTCAGGAAGACTGCCTTCAAGGTGCTTAGAACCGGATGCCATGTATGCAGGTTTTCAGAGACAGATCTGTTCAGTTGACCACCAAACGTTTCTCCTTAGAAACTGTTGGTAAACAAAGATAGTGGTCTTTTGAACCACTGCTCTGATACCACTTGTTGGTCCCGAAACGAGTATAATCAGTGTATGGGGGGAATACACTGATGTCAGATTTTTCTGAAAGACTCAAAAAAATGCTCTAACACGCTCAGTCAGGATTTCCTGAATTACTCAGTATGCTGAATGTCCACATGGGCAGCAGGGACCGTTCAGTAAAGAGTCAGATAAGCTGAGTGTGAGTAAAGTGCTCAGAAACTCAGTAGAGATAACAAACCTACTGACTGCTCGAAAGCTAGTCAGTTGGACTGCTATCTCTGTGAGCTAGAGTACGTGCGGAAAGTGAGCCTTTAGTTTCTACTCGTTTTAGTTTCTGAAAACATTTTCTCTGAGTTTGCTTAGTAAATTGGTGGTTAAAGCTGAATGCACAGTATTAAGATTTAGGATGATTGATTCAGTCCTGAATATAAAATCAATGCAGAATGTTCAGTTTAGTGTGATGACAGTTATGATCCTGAACAAGAATGTAAATCAGCACACAAGGGTCTTTTTAACGTGGTTCGGAGATAACCAACTCCTACGTCCACGACCTGATTTAACAGGAAGCTACCCTCAAAACCCTGAGGATAGGTACTTAGGTTTTACGTGCCAAGGGACACGGATAGCCAACTTCCTCTCTTAGGAACTGACCCCTGGGTGTTTTACAAGTCCCAGTCCTTCTAACCAACCAATCTCACACCCTGAGTGGTTTGGTATTCTTGGTTTCCAACTAAGATAGCTCTAGCAATACAAAACAATGCTAAATATTAGAGCTATCGATCTAAGCAGATACAGAGTGAATCCTACTACAACACTAGGGAAATTTAATTGCAGAGTGTTGCTTATAGTATGCTTTGAGTGCTTGGATTCTTGAGAGCTTTTGCTTGGAAATTTCCCGTTAGCCTTGAATGAGTGCAAGGCTCTCCATATTTATAGTCAAGATTCAAAATAGATCCGTTGGAGGAGATCTACCCAAATCTTTCCTATTTTAGAGTGGTTGCAGGCTAGATGTACTGTTGACCTAATATGGATTGCACTTCAGACTTCAGTAAATTGGGTCGACTCCAATATTCTTCAGTCTTCAGCACGTTCCCCCTGAACTGAATTCCTAACCTGACTATCCTGAACTAGACAAACCTGAACAACTGTACTTAGGCAAATTCATCAGGGGTTTTGGGATCTAATCAAAATACTCAGATTGTCCCAATAAACAATAAATTGGAAGGAAAAATATAACAAAAAATGGAGGACATATAGTAACTTTTGGAGGGAACATCTAAAAGTAGTATGCATATATATACACCAAATTCTCAAACACATTTATCCATTTTCATAACAAAAAAAATTGTCACCAAAGAAGAGAAGAAATCACAAAACACAAGATATCTCCATCTTCTTCAAGACACTATATTGTTTGTCATTGTGGAAAGGCTACTCGTACCTATGTTTTTGCCCAACCTAAAAGTAGGGGAAGCCTATTTCACAATTGTAATTACTCTTTGAGTCATGGTGGTGGTTGTGAATTTTTTGTGTGGGCTGATGATGTAGGGGCAGCTAAAGTTACAAGCAAAATTCAAGACATGGCAAAAAATCAAGTCATGCCTGAAGAAATGACTAAAATGACTGAAGAAATGAAGAACATGGGTCAAGAAATGAAGAACATTGCCCAAGAGTTGGAGATACTGACTAGAAAATTGCAAAACTTGGTTGCAATTGTACTAGTCTTCACTATTTTACTTATCTTCAAGTGGATAAACTAACCTCAGTTTTTTGCTTATATAATGTAGAAGTATGTAGCAAGCATGTACTAATATCTATTCATATTTTGTAATGATAGCGTGTACTATTATGTATTCCTATTTTTCAATGAATGAAAGTGTGTACTATTATCATTCCTAATTGTCAATCTTTTTCAAAGCTTTCTGTTTTGCTTTCTATGCCTAAGATTTAGACACATAACACCCCAAATCAGTGGTTGCCTGATTTTTAAATCCCATGGTGAACTTATTTGGGTCAGCCCTGAAATCTTTCTCAATTTTTTTTGCTAGTCAAGTTGAGTTGACATTTTTCACATGATACTTCCTAGCACAACTATGATCAAGGTTGTACTGCCTGTTTCGAAAGCCTTCTTGATTCTTTATCTTTAATGCATGTATGTTCCACTCACATCCATCACTTTTTCACTCTGGATATATCCTCCTACTATCATTCTTTGAAAATCCAATACTTCTCCCACTCTTTACACTATAGGCGCTCATAGTTTCTTTGAATAATGCTTTACTAGAAAAACTTTTTTCCAAGAAAAAGTCAGGATTCTCCAACTGAGAAGGCTTGAATACTAATTGTTTGTCCCCAATTATGGTTTCATCTCTCTCTGGTATGGCCACACTATCTTCATTATCTATGTCTTCATCACTATAATTTGACTCCTCACTTGGTTCTGAGTTATCTCCAATACCCGCATACTCCGCTTCTTCATCAATATTTTCCTAAAAATATGGTATCATCAAGTATCATCTCCACCATCCTCTGAACCTTTGAAATCTTCATCACCATCTTCAGATTCTAAGTCAAACTCTTACACAACTTCATTTTGTTTCTCTTTTCTTTCTCAAACTCCTCTTTCACAACTCCTTAGGATCTCCCCTCAGTAAACTATCTTGGAAATCTTCAGGTTGTATGTTGAGTGGCTCTTGCTAATTTTCAGTGACATTCTCCTTTTCAACCTTCTCACCCCCATCCACATTGTTAATTCAAAATCTTTGTGACCTTTGAAAACCTGCTCTATATCAAATTGTCCTTCAACTGAATGGATACTTATATTTCTCCATATGCCATAATATTTATTCTTTCCCTTCCCCTTATAACCTAATTCTTCAGCCAATAAATCAAGGTACTCCATTGTTGTCCTCTTGATTTGCACAAAATCAAACTATGAAGTTACACCACCAACATACATATGTTAGGGTTATACTAGAAAGTATGCTTTTACTATGTATAATTAAACTAAATCTTTGAGCTTTATCTGAAATAAATATTTTATCATGGTGCTTTAAATAATATGAATGTTATTTATTTATTATAATTCGTTCAAATATAATAGTACAAGTTACACTATAGATAAATGTGGTGATTCCCGTATAACTCGCAGCAAGATCACATTATTAGTGTCTTGTAACAAGTACTAAATTCACAAACTAGATGGAATTTGAACACCCCATTGGTAAACGGTTGATGTGTAGATCTCAGATTGACTTATCTTGACCAAGGGATTACACTAGTGCATGATGATGCATTGAAGAAGACCTACAGAGAAGTAATTCTTCTGTACTGATTTATGGGACGAAGAATTAGACCTAAGTGGTCATTTATTTCTAAACCTCTGTCCCTTAAATAGGACTGTATGTAATCCGTGTGTGGTGCTTTAATTTGTTATGGGTAGAGAGTCAATGAGACTCAATACATTGCATCTTGGGCGACACCATTGAGAACATGACCGTTGCTATGATTTAATACAGTGGAACGTGGGCTTGGAGAGTCTGGCATTATTAGTCCCCTTGGTGGGCTCTAAACGTTCGTCATACTAAATATTGGAAGTGGAATTTGTTTCCGGTATGATGATAAAGAAGAGTTGTCCTTACTCCAAGGTTAAGATGTTAAATTAATTTAATCGTTCAGTGGCTTGATTAATTACCGGACAAGAGAATCTTAAACACGGGAAATAATAACCGGGAGCCATATGATTGTAATATGAGTTAAGATGTATAGTGCAACATTAATCCTATAATGGAGTGTGATTAGTGTTAATGGGTTGAATGACATTGAGCTCAATATTAGAATTCAAGACCCATTAGGAGGTCCATTCTTAATTCTCCTAAAGGCCCCTCAAGTAGCCCAATTAAATGTCAATCAATGAGCAAGAAAATTAAAATAAAAGAAATATTTTGAACCCAATTGTGTTAAATATTTTCAAAAATAATTATATTTTAAATTAATGAAAGATTTTATGAAAATAGATATGTATTTTGAATACAAGAATATCTAATAAAATCAAGATCTCATTGAATTAATTATAAGGGTATAATTTTCAAAAATTTGATGAATTAAAATATGAAGAATAGAATATTTGATATTCAAGATAATCAAGATCAGAATATTTGATATTCATGATAATCAAGATTTGAAATATTAGATATTCAAGATCTTGTATTCTCATTATAAATATGAGATGAAACAAGACATAATTATTATTAATTATTGGCTGAAAGTTTTGAAAATTTCAGTGGGTTGGGCAACAAAAATATTATTTTTCCTTGTGTTGAAATTATTTGTGTGGCCTCCCACCTGGTGTACGAATAAGGACAAGGGAATACTTGAAAAGACTTGTTGGGTTAATCAATTTGAGGGTCTCAAGGAAGACCTTTTGTATTGTGCAGAAATGATTCTATTACAAAGGGACTCCAGAAGCGTCTCAAAAGGACGCCTTTTGATCTCAATCGCTTTGTCAAAGGAATATGTATAACTCACTTAAACCCCTTAGTTCTGCATGTGTAGGGATTTACGTGATTTTATATATTTATATATTTTGCATGCAAACCACATTTTTGGGTGTTCAATTAATTGATTTAATTATGTTTAAATCATGATATTAATTGTAGGCTTAAATTTGTGTTTAGCGTAAATCCTGAATAGATCTGCGTAATTTCCCCAGCAACTGGTATCAGAGCCGGTTTCGGGCTCTATACCTTAAATTGTAATTTAAGTGTTTAATATTAAATTTGAAAATTGGATAGTAGATTTGTTAGATCCTTTTTGCAGGTATCCAATTGTCATGATATTTAATATTTATTTATGCATGCATAAATGATGATGCGTTTTAAAATCCGGTTCGTTCGGATCGTTTTTCCTATGAGAAAATCCACGGGTAGACTAGAATATTTTTTATGTAATAGACTAGTCTAGATGATAGATTTATTTATTTTTCGTAAATAAATTGTAACCAATATCAAAGATGAAGAACGGAGATTTTAAAGCCCGGTGACAAAGTTGTTGATTTTGTTGCGGTCGAGTGGGAGCTTCATCGAGACGGACGATAAAGCTTGGAGACGAACGATGATTACGACATCTCGTAGTCAAAAATGAAAAATTAAACCATGACAATTGGATATAATGAGTCAATTTGTTTAATTGTTTTGATGCATGATTTATTTATTTAATTTGATTAAATATTTGATTGCATGAATGCCGTTATGAAAAATCTCAACACCGAAAATTACTAAGCATGTTTTTTAAATATAATTCAGAATTTTATTCTAGATAATAAAATTGAATTATTTGACTTCCATGATTTATTTGTTTGTGAAGTCTTTTGGCTACGCATTGGCAAGCGTCTTTCTCCCTATCGGATAGGCCAAAAGATTAGTTCACATGAACGAATTCCCTAAAGGATGATTGTGGATTATTATTAGTGGTGGTATTGACCCTCCCATCGAGTGGCTTATTCAAAATGAAGTAGTAATCATGTATATATCATTGTTAATACTTAGGTATAAAATTGGCATTTTATTACTCCCCATCGGAGTCCCTACCGATTTTATATGGTCAAGTGGGAGCCAACTATTAATTTTTGAAATTAAAAGTTTGTAAATGTTCTTGTTTGTAACTTGCTTAAATGTGTTTGCATAAACGTCCACACTCATCATGGCTTATGTGAACTGTTTTAAAATGTCGGCCGACTTATGCTATATATTTTTGTTGAGATTTTAACATAAAGCATGATTGAAATTTATGATAATCTTTGCAAATCGATGTATGTATTGATGCAATGTATATTTTATTTCAGTTCAGCATTTTGTCTCCTTTTAATCCACTGTTTACAATACTTAAAGATAACAAATTGGAAGGTGAAAACTATGTTGATTGGAAACGTCACTTATTTATTGTCCTTACTGCACAACAACATAAGTGGGTTCTTGGCACCCCAAAGCCCCCTACCCCTACGGATGATGCGGATGATGCCAAAAATGAATATCATAGGGAGTGGATGAAATCCGATGAAATGGCTAGGTGTACCACCTTGGCTTCAATGTCAGATGTGTTGCAACACCAACACCAGGACATGGAATCCGCTTCTGATATGATGCTAAACCTTAAGGAAATGTTCGCTCATCATAATCGTACGGCGAGACATGTTATCACTGAAAATGAGGGAATGCCTCTAAGGGAGCACGTTCTCAAGATGATGGACTACCTCAACAAGTTAGAGGTACTTGGAGCGGAATATGATGCAGAAATGCAAGTTGATTTCGTTCTCCATTCTCTACCGAAAAGATTTGAGCAGTTCCAGTTGAACTATTTGATGAATAATCAAGAGTTCATGTTGGCACAACTCTTGCAAGTTTTGGTATCGGCGGAGACACTCATGGGACACCAAACTCAAGTCTTGGTGGCCAGCGGTCCGACTTCTTCCGCACCGAAAGGTGGGAAGAAGAAGAAGAAAAAGACTAAAGGCCCAAACCAAGCTAAGAGTAAGGTAACCAATGAGGGAGGTGTCAAGAAAGCTACTAAAGGGAAGTGTTTCAACTGCGGTGAGAAAGGACATTGGAGGACGGCCTATCCCAAGCCAAAGAAGGCCTGGAAGAAAGGTAATTCTCATGCACTTGTTGTTGAAACTTGTTTAGCGGCGTATGCTTCCCATTCGTGGGTAGTGGATACGGGAGCCACTGATCATGTATGTTTCACTTTACAGGGGTTCCGGAAAACCCGACAACTTAGTGCGAATGAGATTCTCATCACATTGGGCGATGCTACGAGGGTAGCAGCTGTCGTAGTGGGAGACGTGCACCTATTTTTTGAAGATAGAATTTTAATTTTAAAAGATGTTCATTATGTTCCCAGTTTTAGGAAGAATTTAATTTCTGTTTCTAAATTGTACGTTGATGGATACTCAGTTTCTTTTAATAATATGATTGTTATTTTTCGAAATGATGAGTTCATCTGTTCGGGAACATTAGTGAATAATCTTTATACTATTAAAAGTGCACACCACACGCAAAATGCTTCTTATAACACATCAACTATTTCTAAGAAAAGAAAGTTTTCTTCAATCGTGAACGAAACACTTCTATGGCATCTAAGACTTGGACAAATAAATCTAAAAAGAATTTAATGGTTGGTGGCGGACGGCTCGTTGGAGTCTCTCCATGTTGAGCCATTTCCAACGTGTGAATCTTGTTTAGAAGGGAAAATGACCAAGAGGACCTTCGGGGCCAAGTGGAATAGAGCTAGTGAAGTGTTGGAAATCATTCACACTGACGTATGTGGGTCAATATCGATTCAAGTTAGAGGAGGTTTTGAGTATTTCGTAACTTTTACGGATGACTACTTAAGATATGGATACGTTTACCTTATGCGGCACAAATCGGAAACCTTTGATAAATTCAAAGAGTTCAAAGCTGAGGCCGAGAAACATAGGAGAAAGAGTATCAAGATCCTATGATCGGATCGTGGGGGCGAATACCTCAACAATGAATTTTTGACCTACTTGTCAAAAGAAGGGATTGTAACCCAATTGACCGCACCTGGTACCCCTCAACAAAATGGGGTTGCGGAACAAAGAAATAGAAACTCTTTTAGAGATGATCAGATCCATGATGAGTTATTCGGAGCTACCCAAGTCATTTTGGGGCTATGCCTTGGAAATAGCGACTCACATTCTAAACTTGGTGCCATCCAAATCGGTTCCTAAAACTCCTATAGAATTGTGGACCGGGCGTAAGCCTAGTTTGAGACACATAAAAATCTGGAGGTGTCTGGCATAAGTGTTGGATAAGAAAGCCTAAAAATTGGATCCTCGTTCGGAATTGAGATTGTTTGTAGGATACCCTAGAGGAACGAAAGGGGGTATGTTCTATAATCCCAAAGACCAAAAAATCGTAATTAGTACGCATTCTAAGTTCTTGAAGAAGACTATGTGAACAACAGAAAGCCCAAAAGTGAAATTACCTTAGATAAAATAAAAGGGTCTAATCCTATACCAAAGGTACAAGTTGATGTACCACGCGACACACCAAAACAACCGGAGCCTCGTCGTAGTGGGAGGCACTACAAGAAAAAATCGATACGACAACAGTGGAAACCCATTGTCTTTCTATAAAAAACACCGTTGTAGAAGCTCCTGTTGTAGTAAGTATCATGTTTAGACAACGGTTAATGGACCGTTGTCTTTTCATTGTTACTACAATGGTTATTAAATGTTGTCTATATATATTAAATATGTTGTTGTAGCATGTGCATATCCTTATTTGTGACTATAGACAACGGTTGTGAGTCGTTGTCTTTTCTTTGTTACTACAACAGTTATTAATGGTTGTCTATACATATGTTGTTGTAGCATGTTCATATCCTTATTTGTGAGTATAGACAACGGTTGTGAACCGATCCGAATCCGAACCGCACGAATATCAGCCTCCCTTTGCGTGAGAGGGGGTTTGAACCCGTGACCTCTCGTATATGTGAATGAGTGTCTTGCCATTTGGGCGAGTGATATTTCTTGTTCAATATATATATATATATATACGATATATACTTTTTATTTTAACTAAGTGTTATATATTTATTTTATTACTATTATATTATGTAATTATACTAATCTAAAATTATATATTTTAATTATGTAATACTTGTATATTTAGTTTTAATAAAATTATCATATATATATATATATGTAATTATAAATTTCTAAATATTAATTCAAATCATTATAAACATTAATTCCAATTATTCTATTAATTCAAATGATTGATTCAAATTATCATTTTAATTTAAAATATTAAATAGTTTAAATCACACTAATAATTAGTAGGTGCCTAATCATTCAAAAAATTCTAAATATGTTATAAAATTATAGAAATTTGCATGAAAATAATAAGAAAATGTAATTGAATTGTGTTAAATTTCTTTTTTTGTTATTCTATTTCTAAATTATAAAAGTGTCATTTCAAAATAATATAAAGTGCTAGTTTTAATTAGTTAAAAGTGTTAATTATAAAAATCATCAAGTAATATATGTAACTTCAACGGTCATACACCATATATTATAGTACATAGTTTTATACAACACTATTTGATGAAAATATAAAACATTTTACAACGCCGCTTTTATAGTGATATACAATGGTTGCATACTCATTGTCTTTCAGTAATTTATTCCTAAAAAACATTGACATACAATGTATATATACAACGGTTCAAAAACTGTCGTAATAACATACTTTTTTACGACGTCGTATTTTGCGAATAGACAACGGTTTGATTACTGTGGTCTTTCAGTAATTTTTCTTGAAAAAAAAGATATACAACACGAATATACAGTGGTTCAAAAACCGTTGTAGTAACATACTGATTAGGGTCATAATTGCATGTTTTAGCACTCATTTCTATACGCTTTTGGTGATAGTATGTTCATATTTGACCCTATAATGCGATACTTTGTGTATTTAACCCTTTTTAGCTAGAAAGTTATGATTGTAGGTGAAAACGAGCGAAACGAGGAAGAAACGAGCAAGATCGAGAAAAGTCCAAATTCTAGAGTTGAGCAAAATGGAGAAATTAATATTCCATGTTCAAGAGCTGGAAGAGAGGGTTACAACGAAAGAAGAATCGAGTCGATCGGAGTTTTAGAGCTCAAGATATGACAAAAACGGGGAAGTCGCGCATCAACCGAGACTAAGGCCTCGGTCGACAGGACTCCTTCATCAGAAGGCAGCCTCCGCACGACCAAGTCACCTAGAAAGACACGCACGGAGCGAGTGAGCTGTCGACCAGCTCGGACGGCAGGCGCTCAAGTCTTGCGCGACAAAATGTGCCCTTGTCGACCAAGCTGTCGACCAAGCGGTCGACAATCCTCCAGTTCTTGGGCGACAGAAGTGCGAAATACTCAGATTTTCAGGGCTATTTTCATATTTTCACGCGTTTTAATGAAGGGCATCTTAGTCAATGATCCAAGGGCACAATATATACTTCCATCTCAGATTTTCAAAGGGACTTTTATCATTTTCTTATATTCACTTACATCATATATTCTCTCACTACCTTACAAATACCCCTCTCCCTGTGTTCGATATAAAATAAACTTGGTTAAGCTTGCCATTACAATAACGATCGTGTACACTTGCACGTAGATACCAAATAGGCAAACATATACTCTTTAACAACGCCACCTTTGTATTCAACAATTTTTCTTAAAAACATAAATGTACAACATAAATATACAACGGGTCAAAAAATGTTGTAGTAAAGTACCTTTTTACAACGCCGCTTTTTGAGATTAGACAACGGCTCACCAAAACTATTGTCTAACATCATATTCCATCAATAAAAGATAACGGTTATACTTTACGCAACATATTTTTAACTTTAGACAACATTTTTTAGCAAAATTGTTGTCTTTCTGGTGTTGTAAAACATCATTTTTCTTGTAGTGAGGGTTGTGAGACAACCCGAGAGATTCATGATCGTGGGAGAGTCGTCTGACTTGGTCCCCGGGGAAGATGAATAAGACCCATGGACATACGATGAAGCACTCCAAGACAAGGATGCAGATTCTTGGCAAACGACAATGAAAGCCGAGATGGGGTCTATGCAAATGGATGTCAAGATAGCTTTCCTTAATGGAAGTCTTGTAGAAGAAATCTATATGTATCAACCCGAAGACTTTATTGAAAAAGACCAAGAGCACCTTGTATGCAAGCTTAAGAGGTCTATTTACGGACTTAAGCAAGCATCGCGAGCTTGGAATCAATGTTTGGATCAAGTAATAAAATCTTATAGTTTTGATCAAAATAAGTTTTGAGAGTCGTGGTATTTTTGATACTATACGTAGACGACATTTTGATCATTGGAAACAATGTAGCGGTGTTATCAGATGTGAGGGTATGGTTGTCAAATCAGTTTGATATGAAGGACTTAAGGGAAGCCGGTCATGTCTTAGGGATCAAGATTACTCGAGACCGCAAGAAGAGAATGATCGGCTTATCGCAAGCTTCATACATAGACACTATTTTGAAACGGTTCAGCATGCAGAATTCCAAGAAAGATTTTGTACCTTTTAGGCATGGAATTCATCTATCCAAAAAGATGTGTCCGAAGACACAAGAAGAGATAGATTGCATGAAAGACATCACATATGCTTGGCAGTTGGAAGCCTCATGTATGCTATGTTGTGTACGAGATCGGATATCTGCTTTGTCGTAGGCATGGTAGTACGATATCAAAGTAACCCCGGGAAAGAGCATTGGAGGGTTGTTAAAAACATTCTGAAATATCTCAAGAGAACTCGAGATAAAATGTTGGATTATCAGTCAGATAGTCTAATCCCCGTCGGTTATTCAGACTCGGATTTCCAATCAGATATAAATTCCATATACATCTACCTCGGGTAATGTGTTTCATTTGGGGAAGGAGCCATAATATGGTGAAGTGTGCATCACTGATTCTACCATGGAAACTGAATAAGTAACTGCTTATGGAGCAGTGAAAGAATCGATTTGGCTCAAGATCTTCTAAGTGGACTTGGATAAAATTCCGAATTTGTCTAGCATTGTAATGCTAGGGCAGTTGCAAATTCAAGGGAACCAAGAGTCCACAAGGCCAACAAATAAATTTAAGGATATACCATCTTAGATGAGAAATCGTTAAGAGGGAAGATGAAGAGATGGAAAAGATCGCATCGGAAGACGACCTAGTTAATCCTCTCACAAAGTGTCTGTCTCTATGTACATTCGAGAGACATGTGGGAGGAATACATTCGAGAGACATGTGGGAGGAATGTGTGTCAAGTGTGTTGCCAATCTGCTTTGAGTATAAGTGGGAAAAATTATTAGGACATGTGTAAGACATAGATATGTTGTAGTATACTTAAAATCAGACTTTGAGTATAAGTGGGAGATTGTTAGGGTTATACTAGAAAATATGCTATTACTTTGTATAACTAAACTGAATCTTTGAGCTTTATCTGAATTAAATCTTTTATCACGGTGCTTTTAATAATATGAATGTTATTTATTTATTACAATCCGTTCAAATATAATAGTACAAGTTACACTACAGATAAATGTGGTGATCCCCGGATAACTCACAACAAGATCACATTATCAGTGTCTTGTAACAAGTTCTAAATTCACAACCTAGATGGGATTTGAACACCCCATTGGTAAACGGTTGATGTGTAGATCCCAGATTGACTTATCTTGACCAAGGGATTACACTAGTGCATGATGATGCATTGAAGAGGACCTACAGAGAGGTAATTCTTCCGTACTGATTTATGGGATGAAGAATTAGACCTCAGTGGTCGTTTATTTCTAAACCTCTATCCCTTAAATATGATTGTATGTAATCCGTGCGTGGTGCTTTAATTTTTTATGGGTAGAGAGTCAATGAGACTCAATACTTTGCATCTTGGGTGACACCGTTGAGAACATCATAGTTGCTAAGATTTAATACAGTGGAACGTGTGCTTGGAGAATCTGGCATGATTAGTCCCCTTGATGATAAAGAAGAGTTGTCCTTACTTCAAGGTTAAGATGTTATATTAATTAAAGCGTTTAGTGGCTTGATTAATTAACGGACAAGAGAATCTTAAACACGGGAAATAATGATCGGGAGCCATATGATTGTAATATGAGTTAAGATGGATAGTGCAACATTAATCCTAGAGTGGAGTGAGATTAGTGTTAATGGGTTGAATGACATTGGGCTCAATGTTAAAATCCAAGGCCCATTAGGAGGTCCAATCTTAATTCTCCTAAAGGCCCCTCAAGTAGCTCAATTAAATGTCCATCAATGAGCAAGATGATTAAAATAAAAGAAATATTTTGGGCCCAATTGTGTTACATATTTTCAAAAATAATTATATTTTAAATTAATGAGAGATTTTATGAAAAATAGATACGTATTTTGAATACAAGAATATCTAATAAAATCAAGATCTCATTGAATTAAATATAAGGGTATAATTTTTAAAAATTTGATGAATTAAAATATCAAGAATCGAATATTTGATATTAAAGATAATCAAGATTAGAATATTTGATATTCATGATAATCAAGATTTGAAATATTAGATATTCAAGATCTTGTATTCTCATTATAAATATGAGATGAAACAAGTCATAATTATTATTAATTATTGGCTGAAATTTTCAAAAATTTCAGTGGGTTGGACAACAAAAATATTCTTTTTCCTTGTGTTGAAATTATTTGTGTGGCCTCCCACCGGATGTATGAATAAGGACAAGGGAATACTTGAGAATGTTTGTTGGTTAATCAATTTGAAGGTCTCAAGGAAGGCCTTTTGTATTGTGCAGAAAGGATTCTATTACAAAGGGACTCCAGAAACGTCTCAAAAGGACGTCTTTTGATCTTAACCGCTTTGTCAAAGGAATATGTATAACTCATTTAAACGTCTTAGTTCCTCATGTGTAGTAATTTACGTGATTTTATATATTCATATGTTTTGCATGCAAACTATATTTTTTGGTGTTCAATTAATTGATTTAATTATGTTTAAATCATGATATTAATTGTAGGCTTAAATTTGTGTTTAGCGTAAATTCCGAATAGATCCGCATAATTTCCCCAACAACTTATACTCATAGTTACTGCCCAAAATAAATATATTTCCACCATGATGCAATTTCAGATTATAAAAAGTGGTATTCAGAGTGATTATGGTCATATTTGCATTAATTTGTGCTCATTTTGAGATGAATTTCTATAATTGTGTATGTAGTTAGGGCCTTAATTGCTATCCATTTTGTTGATAATCCATTGTGGTTGATTTAATTGAAAAGTTCTCATGTTACACTAATTTTAGCAATTTCATGCTTATTTTGGATAAGAGGCATATGCGGCAATCTCATGGACCACAAAATCAACAAGATGACACACCACACACCTCCCCCACCGGTCACTGTTCATATCGTCTCATTCATGCCACAACCATGACATCTTCTCCACCGTCGAGCGCACAACCACCCTGACTCCACCTCTAAGAGCCTCAGTCCACAGCCACCAGAAAATCCAATTACCTTGTCCAATTATCGTAGCATCTCACCTGAATCGTCACCGAAGTCACTTGGAAATGGAAAACTGCAACTGGACTGCTTTGCCGCCGTGCAAGCCACCGCTTGTGAACTGCCTCTGTTCGTCGAAACCAACCTTGCAATTTCATTCTTGTTCATTTGATTCATCACACAAATCTTAGGATTAAATTTGTCTTATTACTTTCCGTGGATTCAATTAATATTTATAACTTGGTCAGCTTACCACTACACGATCATATACACTTGTAGGAAAATGAATTTGTGTGCGAACACAAATGGCTAGTCACGGATCTGTAATAAACCAACAAAAATCAATATTCGAACCTGTAATATGAAGAAATAAACCCAAATAAAAAATTGTTCAATATTCGAGCATATATGTTGGTAGAATTTGTTAATTGGGAGATTATGTGGCTGATTAAACGTTGGAATTCTTCCAAACAATAAACAAGATATGAATTTGAGAGAGTTTCTTATAGAGAGAGAAAGAATAGAGAAGAAGTGTTATGTGTAATATCAGCTTAGAGAGAGAAATGAGTTACAATGGACCTATTTATAGGTTTGCATGTAATGAGGTGGCACTTAGTAGGCTTATTTAGCCTAATGTGTTGATAAGTGTCCTTGACACTTGTCATCATGCCTACTAGTACACTCTAATTACATTGCTTTGTCCTACTACAACACTACTAACTCCCTACATAGCTAATGCCTTCACTTCGGACTGGGCGAGCTCCTTGGCGAGCTCCCTTGCCTTATGGTGCTCTGGGATGTGATGATGGTTGTAGGATCAGACCATGACTTCTGGTATTGGGTGAGCTCTAGGCGAGCTCCCTTGCGAGCTCTCTCTCTCTCTCCATGATGGTCACCTGGTCAGAGGTTGATAATGTGTCACGTACCACCACCTGGGCGAACTATTGGCGAGCTCTTCCTCTTCCTATAACGTTGACTGGCCAAGAGTGGTGACGTGGCATTGGGTAACCTGGCGAGCTTCTTAGCTTTAAGCCATTTATTTTGTTAATCTTCCCTTATATAGTAGTTCACTTTAGTTCTCCTATCAACATTATAATATAAAGAAATAAGACCTAACAACATAAACCATCAATCAATATTCTCAAAACCTAAAATCATGAACCTTAGCATTCTTGATTGGTAAACTACTTCAAAGCATAAACCCTAGCAAACAGAAAATAGGCTCCAATCTTCACTAAAATGAAGAAAATCGTATCATAATCAATATTTGAATTTTCCCGTATTCTTTTTCCTCACAGCATTATTGGGGTAAATTTTCCAAATTTCTCTAATGAACAAGACGTTGATTCATGACTTTGGGTGTAAGATTTTTTTATTTTGGGTGCAATCTCCACAAAGTACACATTTTTTTTTGTGTTGATGTTGTGTTATTTTGACTAATAACAGAGCACATGCAAAGAACGTGAGTTTTTCGTTAATTTTAAAACGGTGTTAGACGATATGGGATGAATTTCGTATTCTTCAAATCTTTTATGACTATTTTTGTAAACAAAAAAGATATGGGACCAAGACTAAAATGTTTGGGGCCATTTTGAATCGGGTGTGTGTCCTATGGGACAAAAAGTACAATTTTCTCTTATGTTCAACTTAACCAAACTTTAAAACATCAAAGTGATGAAGAATTCAATAGAATCGTAATCAATGATCATATCATAAAATAAAATAAAAGAAACCTATAAATAATCACTAGCTGCATAACCTAACATTTAATCACTAGAAAAATTCTTCTATTCATTAACTTTGTTCTCTCTCATGTTGAGTGCTTCATTTGAGTGTTGATGTTGTTATCTCTATCAGTCGCATGGCACCTCACTCAGTAATGGTGTGCATCCACATAAATGTAGAAGTCTAGGAATAACAAATTTCTCTTTCTCTAACACACACACACAGTAGCACCGCTGCACTTGACTCTTGTTGTTGTCTATCTGCACTCCCGCCAACACACAATGCCTGAAATTAAGGAGGAGATATGTGAAAGTTAGGAAGAACATAGAAATTAGATGAAGAAGAAGAGAAGGGTTAGGGAAGAGACCAAATTTAGGAACTACTCTGCTATCTTCTCTACTATTGAAGATGGGATATGGAATAACACCTGCATAGTGTGGGATTTGGATCCTTCCTATACAGAAGGGTCCAGTGCAGAAGAATAATCATGTGATGAAATGCAAACACACATATACACACACCCGTACGTGTGTATGATCAAACAATCTCCCTCCTACATAGAACCCTTGATAAGAAAAAGCACCTTATGCCCATGCATGAAAGCCAACGTGAAGAAGACCCATAAAATATATCTCAGATGCCACTGAAATCAATCCTGGTGGAATAAACAGGGTCAACTCATAGTATCCTGGCTTCTTCACTGAAAAAAATTATTATTACCAATGTTGGTTGTAATACCTCATACGAAATATGGAAAAGCCTTACTGGTTTCCAAGTCAATCAAGGGCTAAAATCATGCAATACATGTCTCAACTACAAGGAATCTAGAAAAGGCACTATGGGGATGAGAGAGTACCTTAATAAAATCAAAGGCTGATGTGATGTGCTCAATGCCTGAGTCATTTCATAAGCAATGAGGATCAAATTCCAGGCTTAGGCCAAGAATATAATCCTATTGTGGTATCTGTTTTATCTAAAGCAGTCCTAATATCTGTAGGAGATGTGAATGCCCTCTTGTTGAGTTTTGAAGCAAGGCTAGAAAGTGTCTCCACTCCCAACTTCAGTACTGATGGCTCAAGTCCTTCCATTAATCTCACTCAACAGTCCAACATCAACAAGAAATTCAATCAGAAGAAGGGGAGCAACAATAACACTGAAAGTGGTCAAAGAGGTGGAAGGGCTCCTTTTAGAGGTGGTAATACACAAGGAAGAAGAGGAAGGAAAAATGGACCTAGATGTCAGATTTGCTTTATGAACAACCCCACAACTGAGAAATGTTACTACAAGCAATACCTCAACTATACTCCACCTCATAACAACAACAAAAGCTTTCATCCTTCAGCAAATGTTGCCAACAACTATGAAGCTGGAGATTCCCTCACTGATGCTAGCTCTTGGTTTCCTAACTTAGGAGCAAATAGTCATGTTACTTATGACTTGAGTAATCTTAATGTTGGCTCAGAATATCAAGGTACTGAGAGAGTCCATCTTGTAAATGGCTCAGGTTTGAACATTTCTCACTTAGGCTCATCTATTATGACAACAAGCATTCTTTTTTTCTTAAAAATCTCTTGCATGTTCGACATATAAAAAATTGCTTAGCGTCTCTAGATTTGCTTCTGATAATAAAGTTTAGTTTGAATTTCACCCTGACTTTTGTCTTGTGAAGGACCAGTTAACCCACAGGATTCTTCTCAAAGGAACTCTTGATCAAGGTCTTTACAAGTTCTCTCCTCTCACTTCCAAGAAAACTTCATCCACAATTCCTTCTCATGTTTCTGATGCTTTCCCTAAAAGACCTTATATGAGTCTCGCTATTGTGAACACTGCTTCTACCTTCAAGAAAAGTGTACCTCTCACCACATGGCACAATAGATGCTTCTTTTTCGATTACCAGAAAGTCTCTTGATAGATGTCATGTCTCTTAATTAGATGATGTTAACAACAATCTTTGCACAACTTGTATGATGGGAAAGAGTCACAAGTTGTCTTTTCCTATTTCTGAATCCAATGTTTCTGTTCCTTTTCAAGTTATTCACTCTAATCGTTGATGACTGTCTCCAATTAAATCTTACAATAGCTTATGTTATTATGTAAACTTTTTTGATGAAGCTACTAGATATACTTGGATCTATCTCTTAAAACCCATGTATGATGTTAAAGAGGCTTTCATTCATTTTAAGCACCTTGTCACTAATCAATACATTGCCCACATTCAAATTTCACACTGATAATAGTACTGATTATAAACCCTTGATGCTACTCTTTCGTGAACTTGGAATAATTCATAAAATTTTGTGTCCTTATATTCTGGAGCAAAATGGTATTGGCTGAGAGAAAACATAGACATATTGTAGAAATTACGCTCACTCTTCTCAATCACTCATATGTCCCTCTAAGACATTGGGATAATGCTTTCATCACTAGTACCTATTATATAAACAGCATGCCTTCTGCAGTCTTAAACAATAAAACTCCTTATAAGCTTCTCACATGTCATGTACATAATTACTCCCATCTTAAAGTTTTTGGTTGTTTGTGTTTTCCATATCTCAAACCCTACAACAATCATAAACTTGAACCAAAGTCTCAAAGTTGTATTTTCTTAGTTATTTTTTATGAGAATGTGTTTCCTTTCCATAAAAATCAGCCCGTCCCTACCTCTAAAACGGTTACACCTTAACAGTTCATCTCTCCTTCTATTCTTAATCCTATACACGTATCTCAAACACACAATCCCATGCATGCTTAAGTCAATCTATTGATTCATCTCCACCAGCTCTTCCTGTTTCCCCCACTAATTCTAACACCTCTATTTCATCCACCCCTTTGCTTGAAGGACAGTTATATATAGATTTACCTATTGAGAATTGTGATAACCAAACTTCTTCCAGTGTCTCTCTTTATGTTTCTACATGTTCTCACACTCATGATGCAGCTATTAACCATGGTCTCCAAGGGAATCTTCATCTTATTATCACTAGAGCTACGACTGGAATTCATAAGCCTAAAGCTTTTACTGCTATTTCTACACAAGCAGAACCTACAAATCATCTTAAGGCACTACAAGATCCTCTATGGAAAGTTGTTATGGAAAGAGAATATTCTTCCTTGATCAAGAACGGGACATGGGAACTATGTTCTCCTCCTTCTGATCACACTATCATAGTGTATCAATGGGTTTACAAATTGAAGACAAACGCAGATAGTTCCATCTCAAGGCACAAGGCAATGTTAGTTGCCAAAGGTTACACACAATTACCAAGTGTTGATTACACTAATATATTCAGTCCCATAATCAAACATGTGACAGTTCGAATCATTTTAACTACAGCTCTTACTGATTCATGGCCTCTACACCAATTGGATGTTCATAATGCTTTTTTGAATGGAGAAGTTGATAAGGAGTTGTACATGACTCAGCCCCCAGGATTTGAATTTAGACAGAATTTAGTTTGCAAATTGAAGAGATCTTTATATGGATTGAAACAAGGTTCAAAAGCTTAGACTTCAAAACTTGAATCGGTGCACAAGAATGTTGGCTTTACTACATCGAAGGCAGATAACTCTCTTTACATTAAATACACTTCCTACAATCCTTCTTCTAGCATGTGTAGATGATTAATACTCACATGTTCAGATTCAGACCAGATTAAGCAAATCATCGAGGATCTTCATAAGTTCTTTTCCCTAAAGGATCTTGGTGAGCTCAACTTTTGTCTTGGCATCAAGATCAAGAGATCAGCAACCAATCTTCATTTATGTCAAAGGAAGTACATCAAAGATATTCTTCATTGAGCAGGGATGGTTGACGGTATAGGTCTTTTTACACCAATGGTTACTGGAAATTCCTTATCACGTTTTGAGGGACAGCCTATCTCTAATGCCCAACGTTACAGGAGCATTACAATATGCAACCGTGATAAGGCCCGAAATTTCATATTCTGTTAACAGGGTTAGTCAGTATATGCAGACTCACATTGGAAAGCTGTTAAAAGGATATTGTGTTATCTTGCAACAACAATCAATTATGGGCATACCTACTCTTCATCTAAGTCACTGGATTTGGTTGCATTTGCTGATGCTGATTGGGTGTCGAATCTTGATGACAAAAAGTGAACATTTGGTTATTGTATGTTTTAAGGTAGCAATCTCATTTCATTTTCATGGAGTTTAAGAAAACAAGTTACGGACTCAAGGTCTAGCACTGAAGCAGAGTATAGAAGTTTAGCTTATGCAACTTGTGAAGTAATATGGATTTGATATCTTCTTCAAGAGCTTCGCTTACTTAAGAAAAAGCCCTTAGTCATCAATGAGCAATTTCACTTGTTTCGAATCATGTTTCCCATTCACGAACCAAACACTTGGAGCTCGATCTTCATTTTGTTAGAGAAAAGGTTAACAAGAAGGAAATACAAGTGATGCATGTTCCAAGTATAGATCAAGTGGCGGATACTTTCACTAAACCTCTTTGGGGACAATTCTTCGTTCGTCTTAGAAACAAGCTTGGAGTTATTCCTGAAGAAAGACACGCTCAAATTGAAGGGGCTTGATAAGAAAGAGATCCTTAGGCCCATGCTTGAAAGCCTACGTGAAGAAAGCCCATGTAATAAGATGAATTATGCTCATGATCGTACATCTAGCTGTATAAAATGATGGTGGTATACAGAGCGTGCTAAGGATAAGTTCTGCCATTTACTATTTACCAATAGAATTGCAACATGTTGATAGTTTCCAGAATATTCCTAATGTGTACATATACTAAGAGAAAGCTCATTTGACATTATCCAAAAATGAAATATATTCTCAACAATTAATTTAATCATATTCGTCCTCTTATTTTTAATTTTATTCATGTATTATCACTATTACGACAACTCTCCTATGTAGTAGGGGATCTTATTCCTTAGTGTGTTGGAAAATGTGCATTGAAATAGTGAAAAAAAATATAATAATCAAATAAATATTAGTTAATAATTAAATAATTATTCAATGAGTAAAAAAAGAAGCAAAATAAAATTTAAAGGATCAATGTGGATAGAATAGATTGTTGTTAAGAGGGACGCTAAAGCATTTTCATTTAAAAAAATAAGGTTGAAAAGATATTTTAAATTTGAAATGGGCAAAATAAATTTCAAATTTATAAAAATGGGTAGTTAAATTTGCTCCCTCATTTATATTCTTCACTATATTTTTATGGATACTTGTATTTTCTTCACTATCACTTTTAGAAACTTCACTATCTTTTTTTATAGATATTTGTATTTTCTTCACTATCACTTATAAAGAAGAGAGCCTGGAAGTCCGAAACCGAAGAAGTGATAAAAGTCAAACGAAATCTTGCTAGTTTAGTTAGGAAATTAATTTGTTAAAGAGATGGTACATGTAAATCATATGCTTAGAGAAAAAAAATTTATAGAAAAATATATTCAGAGAAAATAGTCCACGTGGACATCACGTCGAGCAAGATCCTCCGCTAGAGACAGGGTTGCATATAGTGTAGTTTGTATCCCAAATTATGGCATTTAATACCTAAGTAAGACAAAATCTTAGTCTACTACTAGTATTAGCTTGTACACTATATGTTGGGAAATGACTTGTAAAATATTTTGATAAATCCCAAAAACTCCCCTGATGTATTGATGTATCTCTAAGACTTAGAAATAATAGTCCAAAGTGTTAGGAGGCTATGATAAAAACTTAGAGGATAAGTTTAAATGTAACAGGCTACTTATGTAAAAACTGGTCTGATGAACTTAAGACTAGCCTGATGTTTTCTAGACTAGCCTGATAAAGGATTAGTAGATACACCCACTGACTGAAAAGTGCACCTCAGAAGACTATGTCCAAGCAGCCTGAAAGGACTCTCCTGAAGAGAAGTACCCTGATGTATTAAATGCCTTCAACATTTAATAAGGAAGCAACCAACACATAAATGAAGTGTTCAATGCAGCATAGAGAATGTTCCAAGTCACCTGATGAAAAGACAGAGGACTTCAATGCAACTGTTAGACTGGACTGAGGAAACAATTAACACAGGCTAATGAGAAGCTGACACCTATGTACGGATCTGACACAGAAACTGACCTATCAGTACCAAGTTCAGAAGCAACCAACTACCTAGGATGGCTCAGTTTTCAAAGGCGGCTGCATTAACTCTAAACAGACATTTAATGAGCTATCAACCATTAAATGCTTGAGAGTTGACCATCCAAAATCTGAAGAAGATCTTTGGAACGTTAGACTGCTACATTTTCACAGATTTGACCATCCAAAATCTGTGGACAATCTTGAAGAACGTTGGTACACCAAAATAGCTTAAATTTGAAACTATCTCTCCAACGGATAGTATTTCAAATTTAAGTCTATAAATACAAGAGTTGAAGAAGAAGCCAAGAACGGAAAACTACCAAGCTCAACTGAAAAACTGAAAAGCTCATACACTCAAGCACTCGAAAATCACTCTAGTTTCCTAAGTGCTTACATTGCTTAGAATTCAATCTTGTATTTAGGTTTACATTGTAATATCTCAGAAGCCTACTGAGATAACCTTATCTAGATACTGCTCTTCATTGTAAAGGGTTATCTCAACCTTAGTTGGAAAGACTCAAATCCTTAAACCAAGTAAGGTTCAAGGTTGTGAGTGGTAAGAAAGTAAGTTGAGGAGTGTCTCAGTCTGAAATCTGAGAGGGCTAGGACTCAGTGAAAATCCTAGAGATCAAGAGGAGTTATTCTTGATCAGTGCACCTTGGCACTCTAAAACAAGGAATTCTCCTATTAAATCGGGAAAAGTGGATGTAAGAGAGTTGAACTCTGAACCACTATAAATCCCTGTGTCTCTTGTTCTGTTGTGTGAGTTGATAACTTCAAGTGTTTTCATTAATAATCCGCAGCACAACTCAATTTTGATCAAATACTCAGGCTACTTGTCAGGCGACCTTCAAGTCCACTGATATTTTTAAGTAGCCTGAACTTTTAAAGAAAGTCCAGTGATTAACTGGTCTTTAAAAATTGTACTTACAGGTGTATTCCCCCCCATACACCTGTCTTTGCTTATTTGGGACCAACAAGTGGTATCAGAGCAGGGGTTCTAAGAACCACCGCCTTGATTTATCATTAGTGGTCACTTGAACTGATCTAACTAACCTTTTTGAAAGTACTTCCAAAATGTCTACTCAAGCAGAAGGATCAACAAACACAGGGAACACAACCACACCAGCAGTCAACACCAATGTTGTAGAAAGCTCAGACTCCAACATGGGAACCAACCCTCTCAACCACCTATCACATCATAAGCTGCCCCAATTCTCAGTAGAAGGCTATGACTTCTGGAAGATCAGAATGAGGGCTCACCTAGCCTGTGTGCATGATGAGATGCTAAGGGTGATTACTAGGGGTCCCTTTGTCTTTATGACTGCTAATCCTAGGATCACACAAGCTCAAATCAATGATCCTAGAGAAGAGTGGCCTAAGGATGAAGATGACTTCACTGCTAATGAGAGGAAGAGACATAATCTCAATTTTGTTGCTATGAACATATTATACACAACCATTCCTGACTCTGTCATGGGAAGGGTTGTCCATTGTACAACATCAAAAGAAATATGGGACACTTTGGCTCTCTTGTGTGAGGGAACTGACAAAATAAAAGAAAACAAATTGCCAGTAGCTGTTCAAAAGTATGAACAATTTTCAATGGAATCAAATGAGACCATTGATCAGCTTGATGGCAGATCCACTGACATTATGAATGAAATAAACTCCCTTGGTAAGGTGTACACCAAGAGGGAGGTTGCTCTCAAAATTCTCAAAGGACTCTCACCTAGGTGGGATGTCTACTCAGTGATGATGCAGAACACCAAAGATCTATCCAACATGTCTATGCAGCAAGTGTTCTTAGAACTCAAGGCCTATGAGTTTGATCTCAATAGGAAAAGAGCTACAGAAGAGCCTTCCTCATCTGAGAAAGGAGTAGCCTTCAAGGCAAACAGTTCTGATGCTGAACCAGCCAAGATCAAGAAGGTCAGCAAGCCCTGCAAATCTCAAAGTAAGGCTGAAATAAAAGAAGAAATGAGCCTTCTAGCCAGAAGGTTTGAGAAGCTGAACTCAAGATTTAGCAAATACAAGAGATACTACCAGGACAGCAAGGAAAGGAAGTCCAGTTTCACCTCAAGGGATGAGAAGGAACCTGAAAAGGAATACAAGAGAAATAACAAGAGTGAGGAATCTACCTCAAAATCTGAATCCAAAAGGAAAGATAAAGAAGAAGGTGAAGAAGGTGAGAAGAGATGCTTCCAGTGCAATAAGACAGGCCACTTCCAGTATGACTGTCCCCAGCTGAGCTCCAAAGAAAAGAAGGAGAGGCAAGCCAAGATAGACAGGAGACTGGAAAGAAGAGCAATGGTAGCAGAGGATGAGAAGTGTGAAAGCTCCTCTGAGGAAATGTTCACTGATAGCAGTGATGATTATCTATGCCTCATGGCCAATGATGAACCTGAGGTACAATCTCAACTTATCAATTAATAGAACACTCACCTGAGCCCAGCTCAGAGTCAGCAGGGGAACTCAACCTTCAGTTCTCATTGGAACAGTTGATGGTTGACTTCTCCAGGCTGCAAGAGGCATACCTCACTCTTGAGGAAGAGAACAGAATGCTAGCAAATGAAAACACCAAGCTAGCTGAATCTGAAATAGAGGCAGACCTTGCCTCAGCCTCCCAAACCATTGCCCTGACCAATGAAGTGGAAACACTCAAGAGTCAGGTCAGTGCAAAGGATGAGCTGATCAGGGGACTGACAAGTGATCAGATCAGGCTAGCTAGTGAAATCAATGAACTAGCTATCCAAATCAAAACCCTCATCAGCAATGTAAAGTTGCTGAAGGAGTCTGAGGATCATCTGCTGAGAAAGCTGGAATCTCTCAATAAACCTTCTCTTGTTATAGAGAAGATTCTGAGTTTACAAAACAGCTCAGATAGCAGACATGGGATAGGATTCTTCCCATGCACATCCTCAGAAGGCCAACTCAATACTGCACCCACAAGCAGTAATGAGAGAGTGTTTGTAAGGTCCTCTGAGAATCCCAGAAGGATCCTTGATAAGGGCAAAAGGCCAGCTGAACTTACAGAGGAGGTGATAATGCCAAGTAGGTCCACTGAAAAGACTAGAACAGCCTATACACCTCACAAAACTAACTCCATGATAAATCAACTCCATAAAAGAAAAGTCTCTAATAACAAATGGAGTAATGTTCAGTACACTTATCCTCAACCTAGATCTTCTTCTAGGAGACAATCTAGGCTAAGGACAAACTGGCCTGAATCCTCTGTCAGAGGAGTTGACAGAAGGGTTCACTATAGGGAACCACTATCATATATGCCATATGAGAAAAGTTATAACCCTCCCTATCAACAACACCTGAGGCTTGCTGCACCAAAGTCCTTTAGGAACAGGAGGTACAACAAGCCACCTGTCCCACAAAGGACTAACACTAATAGGCAGTCAACTCCCAGGGCAGTTAGGGAGTCCACTGTCTATGTAGATGTTTATGGGAGAAAAATCAGCCAGTCCAAAGCTATCAGGACTGTTAAGCAGATTTGGATCCCCAAAGGTACAGCTAACCAAATAGGACCCAACACAAGATGGGTACCTAAGAACTGATTGAGGACTCTCAAGATGACTGGTACCTGGATTGTGGTTGCTCAAGGCACATGACAGGCAATCGAAGTCTCCTGACTAACTACAAGGAGAAGAAGGGTCCTCAGGTTACTTTTGGTGACAACTCAAAAGGAATCACAGAAGGTTATGGTACCCTGATAATAGGGACAGTCCAAGTAACAAGTGTATCATATGTCAATGGACTGAAACATAATCTGCTTTCTATAAGCCAGTTCTGTGATAAGGGATATAGTGTTGAGTTTTCAAGTAACCTGTGATGTGTAAGAAATACACAGGTGCTACTAACAGGGTCTAGGAAAGGAAATGTTTATCTTGCAGATTGGAGATCATGCCCAAAAGAGACATGTCTAATGGTCAAAAGCTCAAGTGACCTGACTTGGCTATGGCACAGAAGACTCAATCACCTGAACTTCAAGACTTTAAACAAAATATCCAGACTAAGTCTAGTGGAAGGGATACCAAATGAGGTGTTTAACAAAGATCACATTTGCAAAGCTTGCCAAGAAGGGAAGCAGATAAAAGCCTCATTCAAAAGCAAGACAACTCCCTCCACAGAAAGGGTACTCCAACTTCTTCACATGGACCTCTTTGGGCCTGTTACACCAGCCAGCATCAATGGAAGCAAATACACACTGGTGGTGGTGGATGACTTCTCAAGATTCACTTGGGTGATATTCATGGCCAGCAAGAAGGATACCCAACTCAGGCTACCTGAGTTACTCAGAAAAATCTCAAATGAAAAAGATCTATCTATCATCAAGATAAGATCTGATAAAGGTACTGAGTTTATAAACTCTATTATCACTGACTTTTGCAATAAGTCAGGTATATCCCATGAGACCTCAGCTGCTAGAACTCCCCAAAAAAATGGGATAGCTGAAAGAAGAAATAGGACATTGAAGGAGGTTGCCAGAACCATGCTTGCTGATGCACAAATTCCCAAAAGGTTCTGGGCCGAAGCCATACATACAACTTTCTACACTCATAATAGATCCATGCTCACTAAAACACAAGGCAAAACCCCCTACGAGCTATGGAATGGTAGGAAACCTCAGGTATCCTATTTTCATGTCTTTGGTTGTAAGTGTTTCATTCACAACAATGGGAAAAGAAAACTGAAAACCTTTGATAGCAAAGCTGATGAAGGAATTTTCCTTGGATATTCTCAAATCAGTAGAGCTTTCAGAGTATATAACTTGAGAACCCTTGTTGTGGAAGAAACACCTCATGTTGTCTTTGATGAATCTACTCTTGAGTCCAGAAAAGATCAGGCTACCAAAGAAATCACTGATAAAATGAATAACCTGACCCTGGACAAATCCACTGATAAGAAGGTGGATGCCTACATTCCAACATGGGACAACCTAGGATCAAAAGAGTCAGAGGACTACTCTCAGAGGTCAAACCAGCTTGAGGAAACCATCACTGATGTGAATGAGCTGAATGACCCAATCCCAGCTCCTCAGGTAACTTCTGTCAATGAAGAAGCGGGCCAATCTGAGACAGACACTGAGCCTAATATTCAGGGGGAAGCCAGATGAGACTGTGCTGACAACTCGGAAACAACCTTGAATGATGACTCAGGACTCTTACCCTCTACACTATCTCCTGAATTACTTAGAATTGCACAAACTAGTGACTCAATCCCAGTTGGGAATCTATCCCCTGAGGATAACCCCACTGAGAGAGGACAATCCAAAAGAAGTTGGTTGATTGATCACCCAATCAATCAGATTCTAGGAGATCCTAATCTAGGAGTCAAGACTAGAAGTTTTCATGGAGAGAATGCTCTCTTTTGCTATTTTCTGTCCGCTCAGGAGCCCAAAACCATTGAAGAAGCATTAAAGGATCCAAACTGGATCATTGCCATGGAAGAAGAACTCAACCAGTTCACAAGGAATCAAGTGTGGGAGCTTGTCAAAAGACCAAAGCATGCTAACATCATTGGAACCAAATGGGTCTTCAAGAATAAGAAGGATAAAAATGATGTGATTGTTAGAAACAAAGCAAGACTGGTGGCCAAAGGATACTCTCAAGTTGAAGGGTTTGATTATGATGAAACCTTTGCACCAGTAGCCAGACTAGAAGCAATCAGACTATTTCTTGCCTATGTTGCCCACAAGAAGTTCAAGGTCTACCAAATGGATGTCAAAAGTGCATTCCTCAATGGAGTTCTAAATGAAGAAGTCTATGTGGAACAACCCCCTGGCTTTGAGGAAGGCAACAAGGTCTACAAGCTCAGGAAAGCTTTATATGGCCTGAAACAAGCCCCAAGAGCCTGGTATGACACTTTGTCTCAGTTCCTCTTGGAGCATGGTTTCACCAAGGGAAGTGTTGACAGAATACTTTTTAGAATCACACATGGAGAGGACATTCTCTTGGTCCAAATCTATGTAGATTATATCATATTTGGATCTCAGAATGAAGACTTATGCACAAGGTTCTCACATCTCATGAAAGGAAAGTTTGAGATGTCCATGATGGGAGAAATGAATTTCTTCCTAGGACTGCAAGTCAGGCAGTCCCCTAAAGGAATATTCATCAATCAAGCCAAATACACAAGGGAGCTGATTCAGAAATTTGGTTGCAGCTTAAGCAAAGTAGTCAGAGTACCTATGAACACAAACACAAAGCTTGAACCTGATGAAGAAGGAGAAGCTGTGGATCAGACTACTTATAGAGGAATCATTGGATCCCTACTATACCTCACTGCAAGCAGGCCTGACATCACTTATGCAGTGGGAATATGTGCTATATATCAGGCTAGTCCAAAGAAAAGTCACCTGGAAGCCACAAAGAAGATTCTAAGATATCTCAAGGGTACTATCAACATGGGACTTTGGTACCCCTCTGATGATAACTTTGAATTAACAGGTTACTCTGATGCTGACTTTGGAGGATGCAAAATAGATAGGAAGTCAACCATTGGAACTTGCCAATTCCTTGGAAACAAGTTGATATCCTGGTTCTCAAAGAAGCAAAGTTCAGTAGCAACAAGCACCACTAAAGCTGAATATATGGCTGCTGGAAGCTGCTGTGCTCAAATATTATGGATAAGGCAACAACTGACTGATTACAACATTCAGGCCAGTGAAGTAACTATCTTCTGTCATAACAACAGTGCCATTGCAATATCACAGAACCCAATACTTCACACAAGATGCAAGCATGTGGATATTAGGCATCACTTCATCAGAGATCATGTGGAGAAGAAGGATGTATGCCTTATGAAGATTCACACTGACAAGCAAAGGGCGGATATACTCACAAAACCTTTGGCTGAAGCAAGGTTTCTTAAGCTATCAGTAGAGTTGGGTCTACTGGACCCGGAGTCAGGAAACTAATCAGACCACTAGACCCAGAGTGAAGTCTCAGGCCACTGATCAAGGGGGAATAGTCAAGAAACATCAGTGGATCAACTCAACCAAGTCCACTGATGTAGTCTAAACATCAGAAGAGTCAACTACCCTGATCCCAACTGGACTGAGTAAAAGTCCACTGATTACTCCACTGAGATAACTTCTGACAGACGGTTACTTTATTGGTAATTGTGCCTACGGCGCAGTTAATGCAATAGTAAGTGTGCAGTAAAATCTCGGGAGATGATTTCGAGCAGTTATCTCTCATGAAAAGCACCACTTTTAACCGCCATTTCTTTCAATCTCAACCATTGATCTCAATCTAACCCACTTTCCATATCTAGTAATAATTACAAATTACTTGGGAAGTTAAATCACTTTATCTTCCAAATTATTGCCTCACTCTCAACCATAGATCAGATGTCTCTTGTTCAATCTCCACCCTTGATTACCAATATAAATAACCTCCACACTTAGCAGTTTGTTGAATACGATTTCATTACCTTCAACCCTACAAACTTACCAGCCCTTATCTTCCTTAAACTTCATCTTCCCTCCTTCAGAAATCATGTCTCAAATACACATTGATTACAAATAACTAGCCAACAGTAAAAACTTTTGGTATGAACCAATAGTTTGCTTCAATCACCCAAAAGTCCTCTCTGACCCTGACCTATATCACATAAGAAGAGCCCTTGAGATAGTCAGGAATGCTGGGCTATATAGATTTCTTTCCAAAAGGACCAGAGAAATGCTATGATAGGCAGGTATTGGAGTTCTTTGTGGATATGGAGAAGAGCATCACATCTATCAGATCTGCCATCATGATGGAGAAGAGTGAGAAGAAGCAGGACAAGAAGGGGAGAGAGGTCATAGAAGTTGTGATGAAGAGGCACAAGTTCACCTTGAGGCAGGAAGATCTTCATGACATTTTTGGGCTGCCAAACGAGGGTTTGGACCCAGCAACTTACAAGCAAGAATAGGAGGAGAAGTTCTTAAACACAATAACAAAGAAGAGGGAGCAGTATGTTACTACCTTTCATAAAAAATTGCTAAAACCTGAATTTGAGGTTCTAGCAGAGATTGTTGGGAAATGTATCCTAGCAAACCAGGGAAGCATAGAGCAGGTAAGCAAGATCAAGTTGAGGCTGATGGCAGCTATTATAGACACCACTGATAGGGTGAAGTTTAACTGGCACCAGTTCTTCATTTCAAATCTTAGGGAAGAAAGGAGTAAATTGAAGGTGGTCAAAGGGAGGATGCTGATTGAGCACAAGTTGTGCTATGCCTCAAGAGTGTCTGTTATCATTGAGACACTGAATCTGAAGTACAACTTCCCTGATACAAGGTCCTGGAACAAAGCCAAGATCCTGTTTAACTCTGAGAAACTCTTGGAGAAGATAAAGGTGGTGGCACCAGTTGGTGAAGCAAGGAAAGAGCAGCTCACTGTCCCTGGAGAGTCAAGAGAGGACAGTCCACCATTGAACCTTAAAGAAGAGGGATTTAAAGCCCAATGAAAGGATGAAATCCCACAAGGAGGAGGAGTTAGAAAAGAAAAAGAGAAGGTTGGTGAAGAAGGCTATCATTGAAAGCAAGGTCATAAGCAGCAGCTCTGAAACCTCCAACACTCACTCATCAGCTGAGAAGTCTACTGAGGAAGAAGATGAGGGGATGAAGTCCCCTATTCATTTACTTGTCACTACTGCCCTCAAGGGGATTGAGGAAGGACATGAGGAAGTGGAAGCTGATGAGGAGGAAGAATAAAAAAAGTCTACTGATGAAAGCTCTGAGGAAACAGAGGAAGAAAGAGGAGGTCAAGAAGCCTCAGAGGACTCTCAAAAGTCCTCTGAGGCAGCCAAAATCACACCCCCTGAACCCACAATAACTGAAAACCCCATTGAAGGCTCTCAAAAGCCTGAAAGTGTAGCTAAAGAACTACCCACTGACCCTCAGGCTAGTGAAGCTCTGCCTTCACTAGAAGTAGCTGATGAGGAGGAGGTCCAGTACACTTACCTGGGCTCTCTGAAGGAGGAGACTTGCTATGAATTGGAGCAATTATACCCTGCCTTGACCTCTCATCCCACCCTCAAGGAGATTTTTAAGAGGGTGAGGCTACTTGTTAAGCTCAAGGATGCTTATCTATATGAGCTGTTGGAGGCTGTAAAGGGAAATGGGGAAAGTTTCTGGAGAAAGAAGGAGAAAGAAATACATGAGTTTGCTCAAGTGAGAAAAGTCAGCACATTGTTACAGGAATGGGAGTTTGGCAAGTTGGTTACTAAGAAATTAGAGAAAGCAAGATTGATAGAAGGGTCAAAGGAGAAGTCCACTGATGATCAGAGAAAAGATGGAGATGATGAGGGAGCCTACCCAGCTGAGAAGGGTCAGGCTAGTATGGATCAGGAGATAACTCAGGCTGGTGCAATTCAGGGCACTGAGGGACAGGAGAGTGAGAGGAAACCTGAGTCACAGGGGACTCAGAAAGAACCAGTGCCCTCCCCTGATGAGACACCAGTGGCTCAGATTGAAGGAGTAATTCAGACTGCTATTCAGGCGGCTGTGGAGCATTAGGCTGAAGGAAGAGAATTGGCAATCTTGACTAATAAGATGGGGAATCTTGAAATCCTGATGGAAGAACAGTCAATTGAGGCAGCTGTACTTGATGAACACTTGGATCAGGTAAAGGACTCTAACCTGACACTTATTACTAATTTATCCAGTAATGTAGATCAGATGGAGATGCATTTGTCCAAGGAAATCAATGACCTCAAGGCAAGTATTGATCAAGAGAGGCAAGCTCATGCACAAGCCTTGATAGCAGTCAGGCAAGAAAATTTGGAGGACAGAGAGAGACTGATGCAGGCCACCATCACTGCAATGGCAGGTGGCCTGATGGAGAAAATGGATGGATACATCAGACAAAGGGAAGAAGCTTTGAAAGCAGAGATTGAAGCTCAAGTAAGACAGGCATTCTCAGTTCTTCCCACTCAGGCGGCCACCAACCTGATTATAGAAGAGAAATTACAGCCTTTTACTGACTTTGGAGTAAATGCTGCATTTCACTTAAGGGTACTGAATGAGGAAACGGAGGACTATCTCACACACTTAAGGGTTGTGGAGCAAGATACAGCCAGGCACTCAGTAGCTCTTACTGAACTCTCCCGGAGAGTTAGCAAGAAGGGGGAAGAAAGTCCAGTCAAAGCACTAGGTGGCCCATCAGTGGGAAAGAAGGCTGATCCTGAAAAGGTTGTGTCAGAAGTTAGGCTGGAAATTGATACTTTGGTCAGAGAAGGAGAGCAGGCCACTGCTGGTGAGAAAAGGAAAGGAAAAGTTGATGCTGGAAGGGAGACTAAACTGTCAAAGGCCAGAGACCAGATCTTGGGGGACAAGAAACAAAGGATTGAGCAAAGAAGTGTGAGAGTTCTGAGTCTCAGGCCACTAAGAGAATAAGGGTTCTGATTGATCAGGGAGAGGAGGAAGTCAGGGAGCTTCCAATTGAAAATCCCAACCCTATTGCTTCCCTTGCACCCAGTCCACCCAAGAAGGTCCAGTCCACTGAGGACCTCGTCAGGCCACCTGCCCTCAGCCCACTGGCCCAAGCAGTTAAAGAAGGAAAAACTCTTGATCAGTATAACTTAGAGAAGATGGAGGAGAAACAGAAGCTGATTGAGAGTGGCCAAGTGATGAAACTCCCACCACCAAGGAAGCCCAGAAACTCTTACTAGAGGATAAAAGCTAGAAGAATCCAGGCTCAGGCTAGTGAGCCCATTGCAAGGTACCCTCACATAGATCCTTAGGTTCCTAAGGAGATTAATGACTCCTGGGAGGAAGCCAAGAGGGAGTTTGTATACTCCTTCTATGTAACAGGAGAGTTTGTTGGGGTGGAGCCTGATGAAGTATTTCATCAGAAGATGGTGGAAAATTGGCCTGCCTTATATCAAAGGATTCTGAACTCTTGGGAGGAGCACAGTGGAAGCGATCCAAGGCCCCTGGTCCAATCCTCTTCATACCTCCTATGGATGCTAGTGGAGAAGTAAGGATGCAAGATATCCTGAATGAGTGGCTGCTGGTCTGTGATCAGCTTGGGTTAAGGGGACACAGCAAGGAGGTAATGGAGAGAAAATGGAGCTGAAGAAAAGAGTGTTTGCACAATATGGAGTGGAGCCAGCCTTTGGAAGTCTGTAAGGAACAAGTGCACTAAGAAGAGGAGCAGTTGGAAGTTGTTTCATTTTTTTTTCTTATTTTTGGGCAGGATAGTGTGGTTAAAGTAAAAATCTTGTAAACTGTAATCAATTCTTAATCAATGAAATATCTATCTTTTTTAGCCCAAGATAATATTTCATTATCTGCTAGGCCTATGCACTTTGCTATAAATTGCTTAGCTAACCTGCAAGTACATATTCAAGGTGAACTTCTGAAAATTTAAAAATTTTGCTAAGTAAAAGTCCTCTTATATAGGCTAGTCAGCACAAGTCTTTGTTCTTATCAAAAAGGGGGAAATTGTTGGGAAATGACTTGTAAAATACTTTGATAAATCCCAAAGACTCCCCTGATGTATTGGTGTATCTCTAAGACTTAGAAATAATAGCCCAAAGTGTTAGGAGGCTATGATAAAAACTTAGAGGATAAGTTTAAATGTAACAGGCTACTTATGTAAAAACTGGTCTGATGAACTTAAGACTAGCCTGATGTTTTCTAGACTAACCTGATAAAGGATTAGTAGATACACCCACTGACTGAAGAGTGCACCTCAGAAGACTAAGTCCAAGCAGCCTGAAAGGACTCTCCTGAAGAGAAGTACCCTGATGTATTAAATGCCTTCAGCATTTAATAAGGAAGCAGCCAACACATAAATGAAGTGTTCAATGCAGCATAGAGAATGTTCCAAGTCACCTGATGAAAACACTGGACTGAGGAACAATTAAGACATGCCAATGAGAAGTTGCCACCTATGTACGGATCTGACACAGAAACTGACCTGTCAGTACCAAGTTCAGAAGCAACCAACTACCTAGGATGGCACAGTTTTCAAAGGCGGCTGCATTAACTCTAAACAAGCATTTAATGAGCTATCAACCATTAAATGCTTGAGAGTTGACCATCCAAAATCTGAAGAAGATCTTTGGAACGTTGGACTACTACATTTTCACAGATTTGACCATCCAAAATCTGAGGAAAATCTTGAAGAACGTTGGTACACCAAAATAGCTTAAATTTGAAACTATCTCTCCAACGGATAGCATTTCAAATTTAAGTCTATAAATACAAGAGTTGAAGAAGAAGCCAAGAACGGAAAACTACCAAGCTCAACTGAAAAACTGAAAAGCTCATACACTCAAGCACTCGAAAATCACTCTAGTTTCCCAAGTGTTTACATTGCTTAGAATTCAATCTTGTATTTAGGCTTACATTGTAATATCTCAGAAGCCTACTGAGATAACCCTATCTAGATACTGCTCTTCATTGTAAAGGGTTATCTCAACCTTAGTTGGAAAGACTCAAATTCTTAAACCAAGTAAGGTTCAAGGTTGTGAGTGGTAAGAAAGTAAGCTGAGGAGTGTCTCAGTCTAAAATCTGAGAGGAGTAGGACTCAGTGAAAATCCTAGAGATCAAGAGCAGTTATTCTTGATCAGTGCACCTTGGCACTCTAAAACGAGGAATTCCTGTGGTTAAGGAATTCTCCTGTTAAATCAGGAAAAGTGGATGTAGGAGAGTTGAACTCCGAACCACTATAAATCCTTGTTTCTCTTGTTCTGTTGTGTGAGTTGATAACTTCAAGTGTTTTCATTAATAATCCGCTGCACAACTCAATTTTGATCAAATACTCAGGCTACTTGTCAGGCGACCTTCAAGTCCACTGATATTTTTAAATAGCCTGTACTTTTAAAAAAAGTCCACTGATTAACTGATCTTTAAAAATTGTATTTACAGGTGTATTCCCCCCCCCCCCCTCTCCATACACCTGTCTTTGCTTATTTGGGACCAACACTATAAATACGACCTCTTATGGACAAATAAAAAATCTAAAACTTTCAAATTCAAGTTTATAACGGACTTGAAAATTCTTAGTGTTCTTCATTGCTCATTTGTTAAGTGTTCACTAGCATTTAATAGCATTAAGTACTCAATCATATATATTCATTTTGTTATCATAAATTAAAGTCACATTAACCCTTCAATATTATCGTTAAATATATATTATCCAACATGTATAATCAAATTTTATTTTATATTATTATGCAAAAAAGTATATCACAGTTATGTTTGGACTTGTTCGTAGATAAGAACTTGATTAAGATCCGGAGAAAATTGAGAATTTTAATAATTTTGCGAGTTTGAAATTTCTTTTAAATTCTAAAAAGAAGAGTTAAAGAGAAAATCCAAAATTTGGATAATCTTAAGAGAATGAAAAATTTTGAGAATTAGAAAAAAAAATAGGATTATTTGGATCAATAATAAAAGAGATAATTACAAAATAAGACCACTTATAATACACTGTTTACTAAAAGGAATACCAAAAACTCCATGTTACCAATAAGGTCATTTTATTACCCAAAGGAACACTTTTGTAATAATTTTATGGGGCCCATATGCAGGAGTGATGCCATCACCTTTTCTCAATTCTTTTGAATTTGATTTTTTTGAATTAAGAATTTCTTAATCGTATTTATTTAATTATTTTATATTTAAAGTTTAAATTATTATTTTTTCAAAGAATCTTTGTTTTTTACCATTTCCACTTATTTGTTTCTGTCGTTCATATACGACCAATTCAAACAAAAAAATTGTTTAATTTTTTAAATTCAAAATTATATATTTGATATTGTTTATATTCAAAATTTATATTTTCATTTTTTTAGTATTTAATATTATTTTCAAGAATTTATATTTAATATTATTTTTCAATAATTTATATTTTTTATATTTTATGACTTGAATCTTTTTTTTTTTTAAAAATTCTATGATTTTAAATCTCAATTCAATTATCACATTTATATATTCAATTTCTTAGCACTAATTTACTTTTGCATAATCAATAAAGAAATCTGCATATATTCCCTTCTTTTTTTTTTCAAAATATCAATTCTGAATATTAATAATTTTTTCTACATATCAAATGTGAATTCTGAATAACAATAATTTTATTCACATATTCAAAATGTCGGTTCTGAATAGCACTAATTTATTTCTGCATATCAAAAAATGGGGTTCTAATGCAAAGCAATAAATCAATTACTATTTTCTGAGTTTTCATAAAACTTTTACAGCAATTACAAAAACTATTTTACAGATTATAATAAAAATAAAATAAAATAATCTATCAACCTATAAAAATTATATATAGCTTTCAAACCCAAATAAAAAAATAGCAAAAAAATTGAAAAAGCACAAAATCTAAAAAAAGATGCCTCAAAATTGTAAAATCAATTTCTACAAACTAATAACCAACCACAAAAACAAATCAATCCAATGAACATTAAAAAAAACAAAATTTGAAAAAAAAAATCTGAAAACATCAATATGAAAAATCTGGCTCATGAACAAAAATAAATCAAAAACAAAACAGATAATCAGAAAAAATCTGATAGTTTTCACAAAATATGGTACGTAGATAATCAGAAACAAATCGAAAAAATCAAAATCAGGTGCACATATAATCATAAACAAATTGAAAAAATTTGAAACAAAATCGAAAAGACCCCACCAAAACAGATAATAAAAAATTAAATCTGGTGAGTAGTTATCTGTAATCTGGAGAGAGAGGGGCCTCGTCATAGATCCAGTCCGACGGATAGGGGCGCCGATCTAGAAACGGGCGTGAGACTGAAGAGCCGATTCGGCGGCAGGCATGAGACTGGGTCGATCGACGAAGGAACGACCTGCAGAGGAGTGGGGGCCATGGCAGCGCGGATGGAGTTTCAAACTCGCCGGCGATGGGGTTGAGGCGACCATGGCGGCTTCGCGTTGGCTTCATGGTCTTCCTCTTGGCTTTGACGGTGTCACCCGGCGGATCGCTACTTCTGAATGACGAGGGGGTGGGCGGTTGCCGATTTTAGAAGTCGTCGCATGCGGCAGGGGCGGTGAAGGGGGGAGGGGTGAATGAGAGAGAGAGAGTGAGAGAGGTATAGGGGATTCACGATTTTTTTTTTAGTTACTGGGTGTGGGGGTTTAAATTTTAAATTGGTTAGTGGAGTGGGACGGGGGAAGGAGTGGGGGGTTGGTACGCATAAATGGGGGTGTGGATGTATGACATTAATTTTCAGATTTGACAGGTGATGTGGAATGAGAGTGAACTCCATTTTTTTGACCTTCCTTATAACATGGGATTTTTTGTTTAATAACACTCTTATAAATGACCTTATATGTAACTTACCCATAATTATATTTCATAAAATATAAAAAAAACAAAATAGTTTTTTTACACATGACATTGGAAGATAATAATCCTTCTTAAAAAATTGACCAAAAACTCTCATGGGAAGAGTGTGAGCAAAAGGGAAAATAAAATGTAATAAGCATGCAAGATTAAAAACGTGGTCGGCAGGATTCGAACCTGCGCGGGCAAAGCCCACATGATTTCTAGTCATGCCCGATAACCACTCCGGCACGACCACTGTTGTGATTGAAATTGTTATATTTTTTATCTCAACCTTTTTTGTTCTCTTATCTTAATTTTCAGTGGCGACGCCAGTGTGCTGTTCATCCATGGTTAGAAGTTAGCGGAAATTTTTGTTTGCCTCTTCTTCCATTCTGCATAATCCTTCAAAATCCATTTCCTCCATTTACAATTTGTATTCTTACTGGCCCTGTTTGGTTGCAGACGTTTTAGCGGAAAAGCCTTTCTGGGTAACATTCTCTACACATGTTTTCTTTTCCCTGTCTATCTTCCAGTATGCGGTAATGCCTTGTCATGATAAACAAGGAGTTTCGTTTTTTTTTTTTCATTTACTATGTCTTAAGGGTTTTATGGTTTCTTTTGGTTGCACACCAGGTGTTTGAAGAAATGCCGTGGTGCTCTTTCTGAGGCTTCATTTGATTGCGCTTTAGTTGTAAGAGTTATGTTTTGTTGGTATTTGGGCTGCTGCGAAATAGTATGAATGTTTGCTTTAGATAGAAATCTTGAATATTATATCATTACAAACTTTTCCGATATCCTTGTTTGCTTTATTTTCATATAAACATGGCATCTTTCGGTGTTTTTGCTCATTTAATTGGTTCTTACTTGAATTTGGATTCAATCGAACTATTATGAATGTTTTTAAATATGATTTGCAGATATGTTCTTCATTTCAGGTTTGCAGAGGATTGAAGTTTCTGAATTGAGGAAATGGCATTGACACTATTTAGGGGTTTAAGATTGAATCGTTTTCAATTGTGCCCGTCAGTGTATGTTGCTAGAAAAAATGGTTCGTTATATTGTACCTTAGGAAGTGCACAAGGACAGACTGTAACTCAAGAGAAGCAACAGACTCAGCTGAAAACTTCACAAAAATCAAAATCTGCAAAACTCGAAGAAATTCTGAAAAACTACGAGGCCATCATAGGAATAGAGACACATGTACAGCTTTCCACTGTCACAAAGGCCTTCTGTAGCTGTCCTTATAACTATGGGGCTCAACCAAACACTAGCATTTGTCCAACTTGCATGGGATTGCCTGGGGCCTTGCCAGTTCTCAACTCCAAGGTTGTAGAGCATGCAGTACAACTTGGTCTTGCACTCAACTGTAAACTTTCTCTGAGCTCAAAGTTTGACAGGAAGCAATACTTTTATCCAGACCTTCCAAAAGGGTATCAGATATCGCAGTTTGACATCCCCATTGCCTCTGGTGGTTATATCGATGTTGATCTTCCAGTTGAGTTCGGAGGAGGCCACAGAAAGTTCGGTATCACCAGAGTTCACATGGAAGAAGATGCTGGGAAGCAGCTTCACACGGGAAATGGAGAATTTTCTCAGGAAATTACAATTTACTCTTAATCAAGATCATCAGTTTCCATAATAGTCATGTTGCAATTTGCTTCCACAAAATCATCATTTTTCCCATCAGATTTTCCATAGCCGTTTCTTCTTAATTTATCTAGCTAACTATTTGAACCTTTTATTGATGCATAACGTTTAAGTATGCAGTAGGTACTTCACTTAGGCCATATATTTTATAGTGGCCAGATTTCCTATGTGTGAGTAGTTTCTTAATTATGACTTGTTCAATAGTTATGATACCAGTTACAGATATTGAATGTCTTAAAGACATAATGTTTTACATTTATCCGAGTCCGAACTATTGTTGTACTTCTCTTTTGTCTTTTAGAAACTCAATGATTGATTGAAGTTATTCCCTTAATTTATTTTTTTTGTACAGGTTGACTTGAATAGAGCAGGAGTTCCGTTGCTTGAGATTGTCTCTGAACCTGATATGAGAACAGGTATTGAAGCAGCCGAATATGCTGCAGAGATACAGAGAATAGTTAGATATCTTGGAGTGAGCAATGGAAATATGCAAGAAGGATCTCTTCGTTGCGATGTTAATATCTCTATTCGTCCGATCGGTCAGCTAGAGTTTGGCACAAAGGTGAATTGATCCTCTATTCAATTCAAACTTCTTTTTTGTGAAACCAACCAGATCATCCTACCATATGAAACATTTTACTTGCCTAATATTGAATTCAAATTCTTGTTGGGATTCACAAGTTTCTAGCTAGTACATTACTATGTTATTCTGATTTCCACTTTTTTGGTTGTTTTTATTATGAATGCTTTGGTTTTTTACGCTTTCTGGGGATCATTGTGTTTCCCTTTTCCAGCTGTAGATCTCTGTGTGTGCATGTATATCCCTGTGTAACTGTTTCTTTAGTGAAAAAACTAAAAATTCAATTTGTAATTCTGTGGCAAATGTGATGTGGGGTCAAACAGTAAGCTATTCGTTTGGAAAGAAAGTAAACAAACTATGACAATATATGAAGAATAATCTTTTGATTTACAAGGATTTGAAGAGAGGATATGCATCATGGGGTGTGACTTTAGGTTTAGTAACGATTTGGGTGAAAGAATACTAGAACTCTTTGTACTTACACTTCTCGTAAACTTGTTGGACTTTTCATGAACATCATGAGAGCTGCACTAATAATATGAATCTGAATTTCATAAAATACAGGTTGAAATAAAAAATGTGAACTCATTTTCCTCAGTGAGTAGGGCCATTGATTATGAGATAGAAAGGCAGGTGCAACTTTGCAGTCAAGGTCAGGCTGATCAGATTGTACAGGAAACTCGTCAATGGGAAGAAGGAGCTCAGGTCATATTCTTTTTTCTTTTCGAAAAATGTAAATTATCATGTATAACAAGTTGAAATAATCCATTATTGTGGTTTTCAAATTAGAAAACAGTTACAATGAGAAAGAAGGAAGGACTTTCTGATTATCGGTACTTCCCAGAGCCCGATCTTCCTGGAGTTATTCTCACCGAGGAGTACATAAATGGGATTCGTGATTCCTTACCTGAACTACCCGAAATGAAGCGACGGAGATACGAAAAAATGGGGCTGAGCATGCAGGATGTTCTTTATCTCACTAATGACATCAATGTAAGTCCTATTTAGTTGGTTTTAAAGCACTTTATTTCAGAATGTTTTCCCGATTTTAATTGGGCTCATAGGTTAATAATGTATGGTTGTGATTTAGTTGAAGGGTTTGAGGTTGGTTTGAAATCGATTGTAACAAGTTCTTTAGGGTATGTTTGTTTTGAGATTAGGTGCACATGGAAAGTCATGACTCTGAAATTCTATGATTTGAAATTTTGATAAATAAGATAAGTATGTGTTTGTTTTGGAATTTTGGTAGGGTGAGATTCTACTTCATGTCAAATCAATATTTAATAGTGATTGGTGTCGTATTATTATATTGTATTGGATAAGAGAAAAGTAAGAGATAATGAGGGAATGATAGAAAAGTGATGAAATGATTGTATTGAATTTTGTGAAAGTAATGATAAGTTTATATGTAATTTTAGGCATGGGTTGAGTTTGAAATTTGAAAATCGAATTTATATCTCAAACTCGTGTGGGACGTGGATCACAAAGTTCTAAGTCCATCCGAGTGAAACCTACCATTAGTGGTTGTTTGGATTGATAATTTGTTGCTCTCATTATGGTCTAATTTTGAGTGATTGGGTGAAATTTATAGTCATTTTATTTCAAATCCTCACATTTTAAGTCCTTCATCCAAACACAGTCAAGTGGAGTTGACGACTTACTGTCACCTTTATGTGGAATTGCACCACTTTATCATCTGGGAAACTATTGACAAAATAATTTATTTTAAATAAAACCAAAAAAATGCCAGGACTTCCAAGTCACTCAGAATTCTTGCCATTGGTATTGAATGGTATGCCGGAGGCCAATTTAACTTAATTCCTCCAACCATTAGTTAGATGAGTTGCAATAATGCACAAAACATCTAGGGACCTAAAGTTAAGAGTGGCAAAAGGACGGGGTGAATCAGGGGCAGGGCATGGAGAGGGTTCTCCTTTTGGTTTTCCCAATTTAAATTATATTTTTAATATCTAACTTCTATTCTTTCACAAAGCATTTACATGTCATTTTTTATATTTACAGCATACTTTGGTGATGCTTTACCTTCAATAAGTAATAAGTTCATCAACTGTGCTTCTATGACATAATGCAGTATGTGTATCTCTGGATATGTGACTTTCAACAATCGGCTCTAATAAAATGTCTGTCTCAGGTAACTGCATTTTATGATGCTGCAATTGCAACAGGTGCTGACGTTAAAGTAGTTGCTAACTGGATAATGAGCGATATTGCTCGTTATATGAATGATGAGAAGTTGTCTATTAATGACCTCAAACTTACCCCTAAAGAATTGGGTGAGCTCATAGCCTCAATTGAAAGTAGCACCATCAGTGGAAAAATTGGCAAACAGGTACTTGCATGCTTTCAGGGCTGTACCAATCCCTGTTTCAAAATATTTTTTCTTTATTTTTTTGGAGTTATATAATTTAAGGCCTGAAAAATAGTAAAACAATCGAGAGCTTTAAAAAATCTCATATCGATTCCAGACCTGAAAAATAGAAAGCAATCAATCCGGAATCTCAAGGATAAAAACTATCAATATAGGAGTCACAGTATAAGATGTCAAACATGAACTTAAAATTGGTGAGTCCTAAATTAATTAGTTTTCATATTTTAGGACTCAGAATTGATAGTATCCTATTTTTTAAGTCCTGAATCAATAGTAACATTTTTTGGGCCTTAAATGATAGTTTTACTATCTTTTCGGAAATAAGCCTTTGGGGCTACTAGTTGATGCTCTGTCCCACAATCGTTTGCACAATTTTCTTATTCCTCCGTGCTACTATTGTTTGCACACCCAAAAAAGAATATTTTATGAAAATCTACTCTCACAGTATTCACATATATACAAGAATTGTCATTACTTTTTACCTTTTGGGCCCACATTATACACAATCCAATCAATATTTTCATTTTATATCCCTCAAAACTCTACTCATTGCACTTATTTCTTAAAAGGTATGTCCACCTCATGGTGCAAACACTAGTGGGATGGAGGAAGTATAAATTTCATGTACTTTCTTAAGTTCACCCTCAAAAAATATACATACCCAATATAGATTTTGCTTACTTGAGAAAAAACAAAAGATCAAAGAAATTCCTTATATTGAATATCATTCAGAAAGATGTCTGCATAAAATAGAGACTATGCAGAAATGAATGCTGAGGGTATACCTGATACTTTGTTTTTATGTCTTGTTCTTGCCCATGAAATCTGCAGATTCTTTTTGAGCTAATGGCAAAGGGTGGAACTGTTAAAGGACTTATAAAAGAAAAGAATTTGGTTCAGGCAAGTTGTAATTTTTACATTCTTTTGTGCACGCTGGAATGCTATAAACTTGTCGTCAAAGTTATCTTGAAGTCCTCACATTTTAAATTATTTACCGGATTAATCAATGTTTTATTAATGGCAGGTCTGCCCTTGTGTGATATTAAAATTAAATGTGAAGAAGACTTCACATTTTAAATTATTTACCGGATTAATCAATGTTTTATTAATGGCAGGTCTGCCCTTGTGTGATATTAAAATTAAATGTGAAAATTTAAATATGATTCACGCAGAAATAGGAAGTTGACTCGTGTTCTTTTCTTCTACCCTTAATCAGATTGTAGACCCTGCTGAGATTGAAAAAGTAGTGGATAAAATCCTTGCAAACAATCCAAAACAATTGGAGCAATATCGAGGGGGTAAGACTAAGCTAGAAGGTTTTTTTGCTGGCCAGGTACCATTCTTACCAAAACTTATGTTTAGTTTTCTGAGTTAGAAAGTTTTTTTTTGGTCTCATACTTGTTATCCGTCCAGTTTTGGTCCATTTTTTTAACTAAATTGATGTCCCGATTTTTTAAATATTGTCCAATTCTGGCCCAAATTAATCGAAATATTGAAACAGTGTTGTTGCATGTCATGTGAATATCAAATTTTGGCCCAAATATATCCTCATGTAAAATAAAACAACACCTTTTTTCAATTTTCTAGCGATTCTGGGACCAAAGTTTGGCAGTAAACAAGTTTTGAGGCAAAATAACTTTTTAACTCTGTAGTTTTTCGTTGCATTCAAGCTCGGATGTTATTTTCTGTGCTTCTATGTTTAAGGTTCTAACAATTTAAACCGCGGATCCTAGGTAATGAAAGAGACCAAAGGCAAGGCGAATCCCGGACTTTTGAACAAGATACTTCTTGAAAAGTTGAACTCAAAACCTTGATGGAATGGAACCACATGATAATTTTCATCCATTGTTGCTGATGTAATTTGCTAGCTCCTGCTGCTTAGCATACTATCTCCCCTCTGCTTGTTTTCTTGCCCGACTTTTTTTTTTTTTTTTTCTTCAACAGATTAATGGGTGCAGATTGAGAACAGATGTTTTTGCTATTGATGCCAAGAGATTTTCGATGGGTGAAGTTCTGAGTTGGCAACAATGAGAAAATGAGCTTCTTTCTAGTAAGGCAAATAAATTGTGTAGCTCAGGCGATACTTCACTGTGGACGAGTTATAATTAAAAAGGCCTGACTTTATTTCTGTTTTCGAAAGGGTAGATTTTATACGAAAATGGTTCATTATAAGTTTATCATGAAATTATTTTAAAGTATCAAATATTTGGTTAATTATATCGAAATATTCGTCAGAAGCATCAAAAGTTTTGGTTACCCTTCTTGGGTTGAGTAGTATATAAATACTAAATCCTTCAAAACCCAATATTCAAAATTAACCAGTTAAATAGAAAGAAAAACTCAAATTGAATTAAATTAAATGGGTTATGATCCATGTTATGAACTCTTTTTTTTAATCAAATGACTAATTCAAATTCGTGGGTGGTGGTATTTTAACAATGTGATTTGTATTGCAAATCATTTAACATTATGTTGCCCCCACATAAATTATTAAATTGTTCTCTATAATTACGTACCTTTTGTACACAATCAAATTATTTGTAGAGTGCTTCTCCTGTGCACAAGGGTGTATGGTATGCACCCTTAATTTTTGTCTATTTCCAATCCAATTTTATTTTTGCCAAAAACTTCATAAACGTGAATACGTCCCAAAACATGAGAATCAATTTATAAAATATATAGATAAGTATAATAAAATATGTATATTAATATAATTGCAATGTGACGACTAGCTAAATTTATCTAAAAATATAAAATAAAATATGCAGATTAAAATGTGTATTTATTATAATTAATTCCGACAAGTTTTGTGAAGGAATAATCAACATAATAATTAAACGAATTCTAGAAGACGTCACACTCAATTAGCATCACTATTATTCATCCAACTCATAAAATAAAAAGATATACAAAGGATTCAAGATTGCATCATAAGATATTAATTTGACTTTGTACAAGTGGCCCTCCCTTAATTTAGATATAATCACAGTTGCAAATTTTATTTTTCTAATAATTTATAATAACTCTACAACAATGGCTTAATTTTTCATAAATTATTTGAATCTTCTTTTTAATTTAATTTTTTTTTTTCGGGTATTATGAGTTGGTCTTGGGGTATTATAAATTATTCTTGGGGTATTGTGACTTGTTTTTGGGTTATTTACTTATATTTGTTCTTGAGGTATTGTGATTTGTTCTTCGGGTATTGAGAATTGTTCTTGGGGTATTGTGAGTTGGTTTTGAGGTATTATAAATTATTCTTAGGGTATTTACTTCTATTTGTTCTTGGGGTATTGTGATTTGTTCTTCGAGTATTGTTATTTGTTCTTCGGGTATTGAGAATTATTCTTGGGGTATTGTGGGTTGGTCTTGAAGTATTATAAATTATTCTTAGGGTATTTACTCCTATTTGTTCTTGGGGTATTGTGATTTGTTCTTCGAGTATTGAGAATTGTTTTTTGAGTATTTACTTAGACTTGCTCTTGGGGTATTGTAAGTTGATTTTGAGGTATTTACTTACACTTATTCTTGGGGTATTGTGACTTGTTCTTGGAGTATTGTAAGTTGTTTTTGGGTATTGTATGTTGTTATTGGGGGTATTTTTGTATAGAGTTATTCTTGGGGTATTGTGATTTGTTCTTGGGGTATCATAATTTGTTCTTGGGGTATCACTAGTGGAAGGATTGCTGGTGAGTTCCATTTCCTAAAATCCATCAATTGGATTATGAATTTTTTGATTGAATTGTTTACTCTATGAGGCTATTATCAGTTACTTGTTTTGTGCTTAACTAAAGATGTGTGCATTTTATAGGCTAAGACGATGATGCTCCTCTGCCACCCCAACATCCTCAAAGCCCACTGCTCCTTCACCGTCGAAAGCTATCTTTGGGTGGTGATGCCCTTCATGTCTGGCGGCTCTTTACAGTCGATCATTGCTTCCTCGTACCCTGATGGCCTGTCTGAACCATGCATCACAACAGTCCTCAAAGAAATCTTGACTGCACTCTCATATCTTCATGGCCAGGAGCATCTGCATAGAGACATCAAAGCTGGTAATATTCTTATAGACTCGAATGGGTCGGTGAAGTTAGCAGATTTTGGGGTTTCTGCTTCCATTTACGAGCCGAGTTTGTCATGTGGGATGGCTGGATCTTCGTCTTCTTCGTCACGTTTGTTCACTGATGTAACAGGAACGCCTTAGCTGGTAATATTCTATAGACAAATTATTAATACCCCAAGAACAACTCTTTAATACCCCAAAAACAACTCTTTAATACCCCAATAACAACTAGTTAATACTTCAATTACTAAAAAACACACAGTGCGGCGTGTGCTGTGTGTTTTTAGAAATATCAAATTAAATTCAAAATTAAAGTAAAATCAAGGTGCATACTAGAATTTGCGTTATTTGTATTACGCACATTGTTATATTAAGTATTTTTACAAATATAGAATTTATAGAATAATTCGTATTAAAAAATTTGAAGATCAGGTTCGGATTTGGTGAGCTTTTCACATTCATGTTTGTTCTCAAACTGTTTTATTATTGCTATAAAACACAAAATGCAAAGCACATAAATTTATTTACTCAATTTGTCATGAATAACCATATATCAATGTTCTAAAAGTCGCTAGTCGGTCGGACAACTAAAATTTAGCGACTAGTCGGGAATTAGTCGGGTACTAATCGGAAGCACTAAAACTATAAATATAATTAATTATTTAATAAATTAATAATACATTATAGATAAAAAAATATATATATTACCACCTTTCAATTTTAAAATTAAAAGTGATAACAACCATAAAATTTAAAATTTAATAAAATGATAATTTAAAAATCAAAAGAAAATTTTGTTTTAATTTAATTTTATTATAATTACTTAGGATTTGCCAAAAAAATAATTTAAAAGGGAGAAACATGTCTAATCGGGAATGACTTAGTTGACATTTAATCGATCTAATCGTTATCTAGTCGGTCTAGTCAATGTCTAAAGGGCTCTAGGCGCCGACTACTACACTTATATGTTTTCTTTAGCGACTTGATGTAAATCGGGTCGGTCAAGGGCCGACTAACGACTAGTCGCCGACTAATCGGCCAAATCGGCCGACTTTTATAACAGTGACATATATGCAGCGTATCAATTCAAGAAATTATACTATATTTTTATTTATACAAGGATACAATAATAAAAAGACATTTATACTAATAAATAGGTTAGTGAGCCCTAAAGCCTAGGAGAAATCTTAGCCTAATAATAATAGGCCAAGGTTATATGCAATCACTTTTATTTGTAAAGCACACACTCTTTAGCTTTATTATTTTCAGACATGTATTAAATGACATACGTGACCTTATTACTCTCTTCCAACATTTGACACCTCATTTTTTCCTATCCAAAAAAACTGAAAATATTTAAAGAAAAATCTTTATTTTTCGTAACTTAAGTATAATCAAATTGGGCAAAACATCTTTGCCGGTCCAACTGATTGGACTGACTGTCTAACTGTTAAAATCATTTCGCCTACTTTCTTAGTATTATCTATTTTACATTACAAAACAAAGTAAATTAATCATTCTCATATAAAATTCTAATAACTAAGTTTCATATAATAAACACAATAAAATTAGGGAGATTTATAGTCCGGACCCATTTAAGAGTATAAACTACAATTATGAACTTTACACTTTTATTCTAATAAAGAGAGCCAAAATAGGAAAAAGTGATACACAAGCTAAAATCACATAATAGGGGAATAGACGGCTACAGAGTAGGGGAGTATAGGCTACCCCTTCTGTCAGTTTACTGTGGAAAAAGCGTCAATTCTTTACACTGATTTGACGTAAAGCTGTTTTTTTTACACAACCAAGAAAGACTATTGATAAACATTACACGCAAACATTTTTTGAAGCAAATAGGGAGAGAGGACGGACACTGTGCATTCGTGGGGGAGAAGACGAAAGGTTACCTTGCATTCAGACCGATGTGCGTCGTTTCTTTCTGCATTTCTT
>JAPKLY010000259.1:179545-217313 GCA_026898435.1 Prunella vulgaris
TCCCATAATCAATACAATTCCTACATTACATTTTCTCTCTCTAAACTATCTCTCTCTCTCTCTCTTTACAAGAACATAGATCATAAGATTATTGTTTGGTATAATTCATCCGATATAAAGCCACATAACAAACAACGATTAAGAAATTCTATCAACATTACGATCCGTCGCCGGATTTCGAAGGTTGATTTATGTTTTTTATTTCGTCGGTTATGGCTAAAAGGTTGTTAGATGATTTAAAAGCAACTTTTCATTGACACTACCAAGAAAGCTATTGGGATACACGCAAACTATTTTTGAAACAAATTTGGAGAGAGAACGGTCACTTTGCAGCGGTGAAGAAGAAGATGACAAGTTACGAAGCAATGTCCAGTGTACCATTGTTTGCATTTGTGTACTGCTGTTTATGTCTATGTACCTTTTGTGTTCCTGTGTACTGCTTGCCCGTGTACTGTTGTTCATGTCTGTGTACTATTGCTGATCATGTTTGTGTACTACTGATCATATTTGTGTACTGAGCTCATTGTATTGTGTACTCCGCCATTTGCCGCACTACTTGTCGAAATCGAGCCCTATAACCGCCATCTTAGCCGGAAACCTGAATATTCCGGCGGAAATGCTTTAGCCTAGAGAATGAACATCGGTGGCCTAGTTTTATTGTAAGGGCAAGGAATTAGAGATGTTAAACGGGCTGGCCCTAACCCTACAGGGCCAGCCCTACAGGGTTGCGGGCCTAAACAGTCCCGGGCCTTAGCGGTTCATCCTTAACGGGCCGTCATATTCTCGGACCTAACCCTAACTCTAGCGGTCTGCAGGCTAAACGGGCCACTAACGGGCTCGGGGTAAAAAAAATTAAAAATTTAATATAAAATACAACTAAAAATTTAATAACTAAAGTTCACACATCCATAATTGATATCTAACTTATTTACTTATTTTCTATTTTAATATATAGTTAATGAATTAGTAATTAATAATTAATAAAAGTTTAATTAAATAATTACAACTTACAAGTTTACAATTACATAAATGATGGGAATCAAATCAGGCCACAGCCGGCAGCCCACAGACACAGTACACAGGCCTGAGGCCACACGGACACGGCCCACACCAATTTAATGAATTTATATTATATATTAATTATTTAATTTAATAAAACAAAACTGGGCTACCGGGCCAGCCCGTAAAACCGGTGGGCTAGCCCGTTTAGCCCGCGGGCTAACCGGTCTGGGCCAAAAAGGCCCAGTTTTATACGGGCCACCAAATGTTCGGACCTAACCCTATAAATTACAGGGTTAAACGGACCGGCCCGCCAACCCGCGGCCCGTTTAACATCTCTACAAGGAATGTATATTGTATACATAGGGGTACTATTGGCTGACAAAAGGTGTACTGTAGATATAGGGGCAAAGAAGGTATACATATTTCCATATATATAGCCAACTTGAATTCAATTATGGCTCTCGGTGAAATTTGGCTACAGTAAAGGCCTAATTTGTGATTCAACTGTTAAAGTAGACTATGGATGTAATTTTCTCTTAAAATTATAGACAATAATCAAAATCAAAATATTCAAAATAACTCAAATCATAATATCAAACTGTATCTCATGACATATTTCATAACCATGCATAATGAAATCTCATAAATTAAAATATTACTATTAAAAATTTAAAATATATAAATAGTAGAATAAAAAAAATTGGGATTGGGATGTATATCATGACTTAATTTAATAAAAAGTTAGAAATAAAATAAAATAAACCGGTTCAACTGATTTTTTTTTTCAATTCTGCATTTTCACTTCTAGACAGTTTTTTCCGATTGAACCTTAAAATGGTTTTTGGAGAGTAATCGAACTGAATTCTCGATTTAATCTGTTGAACCGACCAGTTCAACTCATTTTCAAAAATACTGCACATAATCAAATTATCTCTACTCAACAATTACAGCTTAAAAGTCGTAACTGAACTTAACAATTGAGTAAAAATAATGGCACACCATTTAGAATTGTATTATACACATTTGATGCACAAAAAACTTACTCTGATATAAAAAAAAGATTAAAAAAAATTTATACGAGAAATTTGAATAGTTGAATTTGCTTAATAGAAGATAAACAATACAAAACATAAAAAATTTGAAATAATTGAAATTATGCTAAGCATTTAAAAAAATATTGTATTTGGAACATAAAGTAAAAAGTTGAAGCTACTAATCAAGAAAACGTATTAAAAAAATTTATCAAATATTAAATTAAAATCATTCATTACACAAAACATGGGGTACATACTAATAAAAAATTTTAGTAATATAATCGTTATAAGTTTTCTATAAACTAATATCCTATGTGACTATAACAACAATTAATTGGGAAGAAAAATAGCTACTAAAACGTGGTCCTTTAGTTGACCAGCACCTTCTGCGCTTAAGTTGCCTAGCAGGAGATTCAGTGTCTTGTTTGTGAACTCTAAAGAAAAAATAAAAATGCTTATTTCTTAAAAGAAATTACTTAAAATATATTTTTAATTACTATTGTAAGTATTTATTACCACTTTTGATCAAACAACAATTTTTAACTTCTAGCTTTCACTTAAGCACTTCTACACATGTCTCAAGAAAATAATATTCAATATTTTTTTAGAAACACTTCTTTTGCAAACACATTTTTTTAATCATTTTTTAAAATCACTTAAGTTCAAAACACTCCTTATTTTTCATTTTGCTACTAAAATTACTTAATATCACTTTTTCAATTCTAATAGAGATTGCAAACATGCACTCATTCCCTGTTCTATGCAAGTGTATTAAAAGTTATTACTATTATATTTGAGAAATTATCTCTATTTATAATAAAAATTAGTTTAACATATTGTGATTTTTCAGTAATAAATTAAGATAAATTGTCAGTAATAATGATAACTTTTTAGAAATAAATTCAAATTGTATGATGTATTTAGTACTTATTGAATTATTATTTCATCGTATACACTGGATTTATCATGTAACAATAGTATTTTACTATTTTAAAATTGTATTAGATATTTTACTAAAGAGTACTCCCTCTGTCCCACACACATTTTTATTATTTGGACGTCCCACACAAATTTGCACACTACTAAAAGAGGAAACATTGATTTGTGTGCACACTCACAAACATATACACATATTTATTCATATGTCCCTACTTTATATATAAAATATATATTTCTTAAAAAATGTGTCATCTCGTAGTGTGCAAATTCCTACGGGACGGAGGGAGTACTATTAGCTTATTAATATTAATTATTTTTGCTAAAAAATACTCACTCTGTCCCAGAACTATTTTCACACTTGTCTTATTTGAACGTCTCAACTCTATTTTCACTCACCTAAAAAAAATTCACACTCACAAAAACTAATAAAATACATTTTTTCTTATTTAATTTTACACTCACATATGTGTTTAGGATGAAACTAGTCTTGGGACGGGGATATTAATTATGTACAAATACAAGAGTATATATATATATAAACACAAATTTATATAGAATATACAATTGAGACCGGTGACATCTCTAATTCTAATACTTTTAACTCAAAATTAAGTGAGATTAATTCAACGGTAAGCCTTAAAAATTGATAAATTAAATCTTAATCTCCTAAATTTAGCAAAGTTAATAAATCTTAATAACAAAAATGTAAAATAAAAAATTTCAAAGGTTGTCATTTAAACAACGTAGCAAAACACTCATCCTCATAACAATATGCAAATATTATGATTTTCAATGAGCCCATGCACCCATCTCCATTACGTCGTACTATTTCAACACTAAAAAGGATCATATAAACCAGGTGGTGGCCCCGTAATCCGGCGGCCATACCTATCGGAGCCGGAACATGGACGGCGGCAACACAGCAGCACGCAAGGTGATGGTCATAGCGGACCCCACCCGCGAGTCGGCGGGCGCCCTACAGTATGCGCTTTCCCATGCAATTATGGAGAACGATATATTGATTCTATTCCACGTGGGGAACCTTAATGCATGGAAGATTAATCCCTTTGGTGCCTTGTTCCGCAAGCCAAGTAACGTCGGTAGTGGTGCCGCCTCCATTCAGCAGGCGGAGGGGGCCGGAGAAGGAGGAGGAGGGGCGGAGGTGGACTTTCTTGACGCGATGAAGGAAGCATGCGCCGTTGGGAAGCCGAAGCTGAAGGTGGTGGTGGTGAAGGCGGAGATGGGGGAGGGGCAGGGGAAGGATAAGGCTTCGGTGATTCTTGCGAAGAGTGCCGCTTATAATATTGATCTTCTTATAATTGGACATAAAAAGGGTCTTTCTAATGCCATAAGGGGGTGAGATACTTTTCTTGCAATTTCTTCAGTTTTTTGCATTTTTTATGTCCTCCAGTTGCATGAATTTTGGATTCTTCATTATTTCTTAAAAATTTGTATTCTACTTTTTTGGTAATATATATGCATGTAGAGTTGAAATGATATTCTCATTAATCAAAGCATCCTCCTAATTAAATAAAGAATTATGATATGTCCCAACACAACTCAGAGTGAGAATATCTCTCAATAAAAATAACATGAAATTCCAATTTTTATCAGATCTAGTCCTTGTGGGCCCTTAAGACATGTTGAGGTTTCAATTCTTGAATAGGAAATGAAATGAAATGCTTGCCAACTCTTTTAAGACATGGTGACATCTCAGATCTTACATGCTCTATTATTGTAGTGTATTTATTACTCCCTCTGTTTTATAGGAATTTGCACACTTTATACTTTTCTTATTTTGACGTCTCACACGAATTTATACACTACTAAAAAAAAAAATTTAATTTACATGCATATTCACAAACATATACATATATTTACCAATATATCACTACTTTATATATAAAACATATTTTTCTTAAAAAATGTATCGTCTCGTAGGATGCAAATTCCCACAGGACGGAAAGAATATAACACAGTATGTGCAAACTATTTGAAGATAAATAGGTTCTATTGAATATCATTTTCATAAAAATATTCCTCCATCTTTCCCACAATAAATCGCTCAACTACCACAAACATCATGTCCTACAGTATATTGTTCATACCATAAATAGTCATAACTATTTACCAATGTCAGAAGAACCCAACTTTATCCTCTTTTATCACATACATTACTAATAAAACAACTCCCACATTAATTGACTGAAGTTAATATTATTTTAACTATCAATAATTGGGTTAAATTCTTGTCAAATGTGCAGGGTTAAAAGAGGGGGGTCATTCAGAGACTTGGCAGAGTACCTTATACTAAACAGCAAATGCACCTGTGTTGCAGTCCAGAAAAAGGGTCAAAAAGGAGGCTATCTCATTAGCAGTAAGAAACTCAAAAACTTCTGGCTCTTGGCATGAGAATACCTCTACCTCTACCCCTGCCCCAACCACTACTATTTCCTCGATTCGAATATTCTATTACATTTCTCGTGTATTCATCACTATCTGAAATAGAAGACCCAACTCGTTGCAACAAATATATTTTGCTCGTCTATTTTACGCACATTAAAGAAGATATGTACAGAAGATCCATTCACCTGTATAAAGCCGACTTTAAAAGTATCGCCTCATCGCAAGAAAAAGAAAATGGCCATTGGAGTAAAGATTGAATGAATATGTTTATAGAAGTGGATATGATATAAACGAGATATTTAAAGTTCATCGTGCATATGTTGTTCTAATGGGACATTTAAATCGTGAACTTCATTTGGATGAACTGGGATGACATTCATACCGTCCCTGCCAACTATGGGCGCAATCTCTTGTCCGGCCATGCCAGCTTTCACAGCATCGAGTACCTTCCTCTGCAGCTTGAGTATACCAATGCGTTTGGAAACAACATAGAGTACAGCTAACGAGAAAATTATAAATCCGGTTATAAGGATCACTCTGCCAAAACAAATCATAGTTAGACACGATGGAGAGGTAACTGAACAACTTCAAGAAATATTCCTTCCACTGCAATTTAACTACTCCCTCTGTCCACCAAACTATTTCCCACTTTCCTTTTTTGTTTGTCCACAAAACTTTTTCCCATTTCCTTACTTGGAAACAACCCACACTCACAATAAAATTTTGGGCCCCACAATACTCATACTTTTCCCTTACTTTATCTATTATTTCAATATAATACTACTTTTCATTAAATCCCGTGCCCACAAAGAAATGGAAAAAAGTTTCATGGACGGAGGGAGTATCATTTTTGGTGTTTTACATAAATTAAGAAAATCATTTAATACCTACAATTACATGTATAAAATGACCAGTATACGCTTTTACATATTATCAATGAACCATTTATGGTCATTTAACAAAAAATTATGAAAAAGGATCAGGTTGGAAAAATATTTACTTTCTATTGAAAAACCAAAAGCGACGGATATTTTGGAGTTTTTTTTTTTTTTTTCTGTAAAACAAAAGCTAAATTGGAACAAAGCGAGTAGAACAACTCATACCTATCGAGAACATCTTGACGTTGCATTGTGGAGAGAAGTCCTCGGGTTCGAGATAATAGTGATCGGTGGCCCTTGTATTCACTTTCAGCTTTTTTTAAAACGCCGGTTGATTCCTCTGCAACAAAATTCAAGATATCAGTAAACCATCTTCTAAGTTGACCCCTCTCAACCCACATAGAAAATCTGTTGAAATGCAGGATAATCGAAGAAAACAAGGAAACAGAAACGCAAGTGTCAATATTACGTGAATGACATGTTTATATAACCATGTATCCCGATCAAGCTGTGTTCATAAACCACAGTCAATAAAATCTTGTAACTTGTAGCCAGAGAGACTAGTCCCTGCATATGCATACCCATAAAATACAGAGCACTAATGGAACGGATCACTATTTTTAGGTCAGTGCCGGTACCCTATGGCATAAAAGCTTCAAGGATATGAACGAGCACAAGCGTGCAAAAATTTAGATAAGATTCTAAGAGTGGGGCTAGACAAAATTATATAGCAAACACCCTTAAGAATAATCTAAACAGTAAAATAGATGGCATTTATGGCTAAGAAAGATGACAATAAAACCAGTATCTCATAGATTACCCTATAACCATAAGCAATTCCCAGATATCCAAAATAAAATTTCTACAGTAAGATGAGGTCAGAAATTTTAGGGGGCACTTGGTTCAAGTTCTTCTATTGGAAGGGTAATTTGACTCATTTAACAGTGAATTACAATGATAATGATACTTACTGTTACTGTTAGTTTGTTTTAATGGATAGAATTGATAAATAACTCTCCCTTCTTCATGGGATAACTTGTCCAATCCATTTTCATGTGACAGTACATGATAAAAAAAATTCACGGGTCGGTGTCACATGAACCAAACATAGGATAAATTGGATAAAAATATCAATGCCTCCTAAACCAACAAAGCAAAAAAATTGATTGTTGGTTGAGGAATGGTGGATTGATGAGACATGATTATAGAGGAAGTAGTAAATCAAAACAGGATAATGATTAATGTATTTTGAGTTTCATTACATCGTTAGAAATACGATGAAGGTGAATTGGTCAATTTTTATTCTCATTAACCACCACCACCACAGCCCAATATTCATATTCATTACCATTCCAAGTGAAGAATTATGAACCGAGTGCCTCCTTAGATACGATGTTAAGTGTGAGGTTCATTTATTGTTGAGTAAGACCTAAACAAATTTGGATAGCAAACACCCACTGACCCTCGACAAAAATCTCAACAGTTCAATAGATGGTATTTAAGGCTTAGATAGATGTCTTTAGAACCGGTATTTCTAGTTCATTCTGAACCATAAGCAGTTCCAGATATCTGAAATAAAATTCCAGAGAGGGTTGATTTAGTCTTTTGTCCAAATCACCCAGGTAATCCATCAAAAGTAAATACTGGATCAATTGATCAGTCCAAATCCCATCAATCCATTAATCCTAGTCTCATCTAGGCCTTATCTATCCAGCACCCCAGAGTAAACGAGGCCTCACAGAATCCAAGTGAATAATAATGCCACTCAGAGCAGGTAAACTATTAGATTCATCAGGTCTGCATATATGGTTAAGACAAAGGATCTTCATGATAACAATATTGATTCATGACACAAGTACTTAAACCCCAAGTAGAAGGTTCAAGATAGCACTAGTAAACTTCCCATAAGGGGGATTTTTATGAAGGATTTAGGCAAAGCTATGCAAGGAAAAAATGAAACATGATAGATAATCCAAAAAGGAGAAGCAGATTAAAGACATGAATGGCATATGGCATGATACCAAATAAATATGTATAGACTCCCATTCCTTGTGTCACTTTCTTCCTATTCATCAGACCTTCAAGAATAGTATTAAAAAATATATTTTACTAAATCTCCATTAAATCCTTTCTTTTTTTTCTTTTTTTGCTAAAGTAGTGGTCTATTATTTAATAATTTGTGCCCAATATGAGTTGGTACGGATAACGGGTGCCAAAACTATCTCTTAAAGTCTTACTAATCAAATATAAATGATATCCAAATAATCCAATGAAAGAGTGTTGGTAACTCAAGAAGCATCAGTATAATAGCATATTTGTCTCCTATTCCGAAAAATATTGCCAAAATACTTGACTTCTCCAATAAAAAAAAGGTTACATACCAAAAGTCATGAGAGTGCTTGCACTCCGTTCAACCTCCTATTGAAACAACAGGAGGGAAAATTACATCAAAAACCATAATGCAGTAACAACATCAACTTTGAAAATGTTAAATATGTATACAACCTGAACCATGAGCTGGCGAGTCCGCCGAAGGCTCTCTGTGATACTCTCAGCAGCAGAAGTCATTCCTGCTTTTGTCCTAGCACACATTTATGAAATGGGAAAAGTATAATATGGTTCAAGAAATTGACAAAAATTACATATTGGTCCCGTGCAAAAAAAAAAAAAAACATACTACCGTGCAAATTTTTTGAACCAATTTGTAAATATAGTGACTTTTTTGAACCAATATGTAAGTGACCCTTATGAAATATCAGTGGTGTTATGTAAAACATGTTTGCATAACACCAACTCTAAATAATATCGAAAATCCCCTTATATTTTTAGATCGAGTGGTAACCCGGGAACATGTAAAAGCAAAGAGAGCAATAATACACACTGAAGATTGCGCCTTCGAGCTGTTGACTCTTCGCCTCCTCCTAGAAGGAGCTCTCTCTGAAATCATTCACATCAAGTTACAACAATTTCTTGGTTGCAGATTACTCAATTTAAGTCAAAGTTCTTCTATACAAAAACAATTAAAATATATTCAACAGGATCGACGTGTGGCAGATGAGATGTGATGCAACTATCTAAATGGCATCCGAAGAGCTTATTAAAGAAATTGTCAATATATAAAGCAGGAACTTCTGCGCATATATATAAATGGGAAAAAGCTAGCAGATAAATTTATGTTACAACAGATTCATTACCTCTTGTTGAGCAGCTTTCTTCATGTTTGCCTTTGCTTGTAAATTAGCATTCCTTAGACTCAGCCGCAAACTGAAGTTTGATCAACATAAATAAGAGACAGAAATACAAACAGCACGAGAATGCATATCTTAGGCTGAAATAAGTAACATAGTATGCCCCTCTCAGATTATCTGATAAATGTCATTATTCACCTCCCACCAAATATTACAACTCCAGAAATATGGAGAAAAATGAAACAAAAGTAAATTTAGTGGCTTGTATAGGTGCAACAAAAGATGCAATCAACTGACCCAAACTAAGATCAAAACCACCAGCTTATCAACATCCCAACACCCTAAAACACAAACAGATTAAGAAAAGACTACTCTAAACATATTATCATACACAAATTACATAAGGAAATTCTTTCACGATTACAGTAAATCAAATCAATCAATTTAATCAAATAACCATCAGAACCTTTTGAAATGATGTTTTTGGATAATCACTTGAATTAAAGAAGAGATGACCCGTTTCACGCAAATTTGTCTCAAGCAAGAACTTCTTATCAAATTATAAACCAACATGCCCAATATCCACCTTTTCCTTTTCTTGATTATTTTGTGAGCCAACTGCCAAAAATTGTCTCCCAAATCCTATCTTGTTCATATTAAGACTCCCAACAAAACACAGACTCCCAACAAAACACACTCCCACAGACACACAATTTCACTGGCAGAAATAAAGAAAAACACAACTGCAGGATACACTTAAATTTCAAGAACCAAAAAACTCGAAATTGGGCACCTCTGGATTTGATCCTTCCAATACTCTGCCAAAGATTGCGTCTTTTCAACATCATCAACAGAGGGGAGTTGCGGGGCGAGAAGATCAAGATTGAATTGGAGTGATTGCAGAGTACTTAGTCCATCTTGTGCTAATCCATTCAATCTGGGCAGTGATTCCTTCTTCTCTGCTTCTTCAATTTCACTTGGGTTGGAAATTCTTGATATTTTCCCATGTTCTTGGATTGAGTCAATGTGTTTAAGGGTTTGGTTGTATGTTTCTTGGAAATCTCTCTTCACTTTCTCTGCCTCTTCAGCTACTTTATCCATCCCGAATTTGATTCTGAGTTGATGTGATGAACAAGATCCAAGCTGTGTGCATTCAATTTGCAGGAACTTAAATGTGAAGAAAAGAAACTGATTACATTTCAAAAAAACAAATGATTTAGCTTTGTACCAGCCACTTTCGAGGATACGTGCCCATTTAGGCTGGATTGGCCCGACTTTGGTTAATGGGCTTAAATTTTATATATGATGTTTTTCTATATTATGCTAAATGTGAATTTATGACAGCAAATAACATCAATTGACAAGAACTATATAGTATATACTATATAAACAGATCTCCCTATTTTCGGCCAAAGCTGGAATAAGAAAAACTGAAAATGGCAATACAAATCTTAAGTCCAACAATTTAAATTTCATTATTCTCAGCCATATCAAATCTTTAACAGCAAGATTTATCATTTCTGCATCCTTTCCGGATCAAAAAAAAAAAAAAACCTCCCCAAGCACAAACAATTTACCAAAAATCATGCAACCTCACATTTAAAATCACAACACACATAAATGAGAGTTGCATCCATTTGTTAAATTACAAACTGGGACGCATATAAGCTTAGGTGGCTGATAAGCTCTTACTTGCTGTCTACTTTCACTGCCCCGTTCTGTAACTTCCCTTCTTTCGTCCATCCACGAGGCTGTAAAAAGATAGAAAGGGGAGGCTATCTAGCGGGAGTCGTTTTGATAGTATGCCACGAGGTCCCTGTGGACAAGGGGACAAGTGAATCATCGGTTTTGGGAGTAGGCAGCCATCTATCTCATTGCATTCCATCGTCTCGTATTGTACTCTACCGTATCAGACCAGATAGATCTATTCAGTGAGAGAAGGGGAGAAAACTATATTCTTAGACTATTGATAGGGATCCCCATTCATTCCTAGATTCCCGTCACTACGGATTGATTGTCCAAAAACCAACAGTATCAATGACAATTTAGTGCAGGGAAGAGAATATAGTGAAAGCCCTTGAAAATTAAAGCGAAGAAGACAGAGAGAGTACAAACCTGAGAGGCTGAGACTGCACCGGCGGCGCTGAGATCGACGGCAGCCAATGTGAACTTTTAAAGGCGTCGGCACCGCTGTGGAGCTGCTCACGCCAATGGCCGGCTGACGGACGGGCTTGGTAAATATGAAGAGGGACCGCGGCAATGCTGTGTGGCGTCGCGTCTTCGTGTTTGCACTTTGCAGAATAGAAGGGGATTAAGTTATTTTTATTTTATTTTTATTATATATTTAGTTATTTAATTAGGCACAAAAACTTATATGAAAACGTGAGTGTGAAATGATATCATATTGTTAAATAATCATATCCATATCTATACTAGAATTCGCGGGTCACATACCCATGCTAAGATTCACGCTTTTACTCATGCATAGTACCAGCGAATTTTCTTTGGAGAGAAATATATCAAAATCTTGTCTGTATGGAAACTGCCTGGAAACATACCCATGCATAGTAACGATTCTTTAAAAAAAAAATTGCATGGAAATTTTGTTTGCATACATAAATTTTTTATTGTTATTTAGTTAGAGCATATATTATAAATAGTAAAAACCAGATGAGCTAGTCCACCTGGCCACCGGGTTCCTCACTTAAGTGAGTGACCCGGGTTCGATTCCCTCTGGGAACGAATTGGAGATGGGAGATATAAGGTTGGCTAGGAGTTTATTCTCGGGGTGTTTGGTTACTTGTTGTAACTAACTACTAACAACTAACATTTACCGATCAAAAAATAAATAAATAAGAAATTAATTTTAAATAAGAAATACATTTTATCCTATAATAACACATGTTTGCCCAAATAACAACACAAACTGGAGAGCAAATATATGTTACTATTATTTTACATATATTCATTTGTTTTTATTGAATAAATAGTTTTTAACATAATATAAGAGAAAAATCATGTGTGTTACTATAAGAAAACATATTAGTTTTTCATAAATATTTATTTATTTGTATAGAAATAATTATTTTTTATATAATAATACATATAAAATAGAAAAAAGTGTATTAATATATGAATCAATACCTAGATAGTGTGGTGTACTTGAATCAATATATGAATCAATATAATAATTCTATCGATTTGGTTTTGGCTGGAAGGCTAAGTGCTATACTTGATTCTATCATCTCATATCAACAAAGTGCATTCATTGGGGGAGACAGATACTAGATAGTTATGTGGTGGTTCTCAATGAGGCGATTGAGGATGCAAAACGAACAAAAAAAGAAAGTCTCTTCTTCAAAATTGATTTTGCAAAGGCTTACGATTCAGTTGATTGGAATTACTTAAAGAGTGTAATGGAGAGTTTTGGGTTCAATCAGGTTTGGATAAATTGGGTAATGGAGTGTATATCGACAGCTTGTGCATCAATTCTTGTAAACGGAAGCCCAACGGGGGGAATTTAAGCTTGAAAGGGGGTTAAGGCAAGGGGATCCACTATCTCCTTTTTTGTTTCTTCTAGCTGCTGAAGGACTCGGTTTAATGATGAACAAAGCCGTGGAGATTAACAGTTTTCAGCCTCTGGAAATTGGAAAAGGAAGAATAAAAATCTCACACCTTCAATTTGCGGACGATACAATATTTATGGGTAGAGCAAACTTGGAGAATGCAATTTTCCTGAAGCGAGTTTTGAAGCTGTGGGAACTTACATCTGGCCTAAAGGTGAATCACAACAAATGTCTCCTATATGGAGTAAATGTGACCAATGTGAAGATGAATCAATTGGCAGCGATTTTGGGAGTGAATATTGGCAGAATTTCGTTCGTATATTTGGGCAACAAGGTGGGGACAGCAGGTGGAAAAATATCAGACTGGGGAATAGTGGTGAAAAAAATCCGAAACAGACTAAAAAGTGGGAAACATTGAATCTCTCAATCGGAGGACAACTCACTTTACTCAATGTGGTGTTTTCTTCTATCCCAATTTATTATTTGTCCACCTTCCTAATTCCAAAACAAACTTTGAGTGAAATTGTTCGATTGCAAAGAAACTTCTTATTGGGGGTGGGGAGAGCTTAAAAAAAATGGCATGGGTGAAGTGGAATGAAATTTGCAAACCAAAGTGCAAGGGAGGACTAGGAGTGAGGGATAGGCTTGTCAACGGGGCGAGGCAGGGATGGGGGGCCAATCCTCATCCCCGTCCCCACGAACTTCATGGGAAAAAATCTATCCCTATCCCGCCCCGCCGGGGAACCCGTCCCCGCGGGGATTCCCCATTCCCCGCGAATTTCTTTTTTTTTTAATAATTTATATTTAATAAGTGTAATTAATTTTTTAAATAAATAAAAATTAAAAGTATTATTAAAATTTAAAGTGCATAAAATACATTATTTTGATATATTATAAATCATATATACATGAATGGTTAATTAGTTATATATATATACATATATATATAATGAAATATATATATAATATACTTATATGATATATAATATGTTAATATATAATAGATATATATAAAAAAATATATATATGTATATTATAAATATATATATATATATTATGCGGGGCCCGCGGGGAACGGGGTGGGGAATACAATCCTCGTCCCCGCCTACGGGGTAAAAATTTTCCCCATCCCCATCCCCGTTTCTCTCGGGGATTCCCCGCCCCGTTGTCAAGCCTAGTGAGGGATTTGGGGTTATTCAATAAAGCATTATTAGGAAAATGGGTTTGGCATTTTTTTAACGAGAGAAACAGCCTTTGGGCGAGAGTGGTTGAGTCAAAGTTTGGGGTTGAGCGGGCAAGGGGGTTATTGGGATCGAATTCGGTAAGAGAGAGGGCTCTTAGTGGGTGGTGGAATAATGTAGTTAAATCGATGGGAGGGATACAAGAGGGCTGGATTTTTGAAGGACTTGGAAAAATGCTAGGAGACGGCAGTAGTACGTTGTTCTGGGAAGAAAAGTGGGTAGGAGAGTTAAGTCTTAAAAATAGGTTTCCTAGGCTTTTTCATCTAAGCCTTAATAAACGGGGGACGGTGAGGGAGATGGGTGAGTGGGTAGGTGGTGAGTGGCAATGGAAAGTGGGGTTGGAGACGTAACCTTTATGATCATGAAATAAACATACTTGATGAGTTAATGTCTGTGATTAACAGGAATCAGGTAAAGACTAGTGGAGATGACATATGGAAATGGAAATGGAATACAAATGGAGTATACAAGACAAATGAGGCATATGTCAAATTGGTGGAAGAGACACAATCAGATTATTTAAATGAAGACATGAAGAAGGGATTCGAGCTTATTTGGAATAAGTACACCCCAACCAAAATTTCAATATATGCTTGGAGAGTACTTAGAGAGAGCATCCCGACGAAATCTTAGCTGCTTCGTAGAGGAATCTTGCAACATAATGATAATACTTCTTGTACCTTTTGTGGTTCCCACATATAAACGGTAAGACACATCCTATTTGAGTGCGACTGTGCGTATAATGTTTGGATGGGCTGCACAAATTGGTTGCATTTGAACTCTGTGGGTGCCTCAAATCCCTTGATAAACTTACTACATTTTAGTAGTTATATCAATGGGAAGAGAGGTAGACTTATTATGGCTAGTATATGGATGTGCATTGCTTGGGTGATTTGGAAAGGAAGAAATGAAAAGATGTTCACGAACAAGGAGACTACTACAAACATGATGGTAGATGAAGTAAGGAATAAACTATGGAGTTGGATTGCAATCAAGGAAGAAAGTTGCTTCAACTTTAGCTTTCAGCAGTGGCTAGAATTTCCATGGGTTGTACTAAGGAGTATAAATGATGTATGTGAAGGAAAAAATTAATATTCAAACTTTTTGTATGTAATCCTTTAGAGGTATTACTTATACCTCATCATTAATAAAAATCTTTATTTGCCGATCAAAAAAAAAAAGAATCAATATACCTAGATTTAAATGAATGGTGATTAAATTAAAAAAACACATACTTATTCTTATAAAAGTACAATTTCTCTTACAGTAACACGTATTTTCCCATATTGTAACACACATTTGCCCATATTGTAACACAAATTGGGGGAGCAAATATATGTTACTATTAGAGCAAATGTGTGTTAAAATCTTATAAAAGTTGTTATTTTGCATATATTCATTTGTTTTTATAGAATAAATAATTTTTAGCATAATATAAGAGAAAAATCATGTGTGTTACTATAAGAAAACATATTTTTTTTTCATAAATATTTATTTATTGGTATAGAAATAATTATTTTTTATATAATAACACATATAAAATAGTAAAAAAATATATTAATATATGAATCAATAGACCTAAATTTAAAAGAATGGTGATTAAATTAAAAAACATATACTTATTCTTATAATAGTATATTTTCTCTTATAGTAACACATATTTGCCCATATTGTAACACAAATTGGGGGAGCAAATATATATTACTATTAGAGCAAATGTGTGTTGCAATCTTATAAAAAGTTGTTATTTAGCATATATTCATTTGTTTTTATATAATAAATAATTTTTCATATAACACAAAAGTAATATGTGTGTTAATATAAAAAAGTATATTATTTTCTCATAAGTATGTATGAAAAAAATAATATTTTTTGTAGTAACACACATTTATTATTAGATTGTATGAAAAAATGTTATTTCTACAAAAACAAATGAATATATGTAAAGAAAACAATATTTAATCTAATTGTAACACACATTTTGCTTATTAGTAACATGCATTTGGTCAAATAGTAGCATACCTGGGAACGAAAAAATTTGGAATCATAGTTGCGATTTTTTTTTTAAAAAAAAAGATCAAATCCGACCCGACCCGGTTAGAATCCGCGAATTTTTTTAAATTTACCCGTTTCACGTGAGTATTCCTCTAATTAGGATGTGTTTATTTTAAAAAATAATACTTCTATGTAAATATTATGAATCCATTTGTAAATATAATTATTTTTTTAAATTAATATGTAAATGTCCTAAAATCATATATATATATATATATATATATATATATATATATATTTGAAAGAAAATCAATTAAAATAGTTTTATAACACAATCAATTATAATAGTTCTTTGAGGAACACTTGCTAGAAATTTCTAAATATAGAAAATAAGAAAAAGGAAAAACCACGCACAGTACGCCTACATAATTAGTTCCCACCCCCAACCCCTGGTATTATTCTCTTCCCAGCCCATATATTGATTTCCCCCTCCACACCCCAATCCCATACATGCTAAATTAACTCTCCACGCCAACATGCTAATTAAAATTTATTTTTATTTTTTATTTTTTAATTATTGTGTTAATTAAATATATATATTTAATATTATATTATAAAAATATTTATACATATAATAACACATATTTACTCGAATAGTAACACACATTTATCTCGCAATTTGTGTTACAATATGGACAAATGTGTGTTACTATAAGGACAAAATATAATTTTATGAGAATAAATATGTGTTTCATAATTTATTTATCATCCATTTAAATGTAGGTACATTGTTTCATGTAATACATATGTTATTCTGTGAAAAAACAATTATTTATATAAAAATAAATAAATATTTGTGAATAATTAATATTTGTTCTTATAGTAACACACATTTTGCTCTTGCATTGTGTGAAAAATTATTTATTCTATAAAAATAAATGAATATATGTAACATAGCAATATTTTATAAGATAATAACACACATTTGCTCTAATAGTAACACACATTTGTCTCCCTTTTTGTGTTACTATATGGGCAAATGTGTGTTACTATATGAGCAAAATATATTTGTATGATAATAAATATGTGTTTCTTAATTTATTCAACATCCTTTTAAATCTAGGTAAATTTTTTCATGTAATACATATGTTAAAGAGCTGGCAAACGGGCCGGGCCGGGCAGGTCTAGCCCAGCCCACCGGGCCAACTGATGTTCACTGACCGGGCCGGGCCGGCCCATTTTTCAGTCAGGCCTATAAAATTTGAGCTCAGCCCAGCCCAGCCCAATCTAGCCCACGGGCTAACGGGCCAGCCCGGCCCATTTTTTTAAAAATAATAATTTTAAAAATTATACTATAATCACTGTTAACTTATATTTTTACAATCCACAAACCAATAACACAAACATAAAATAGAACTAAAACCACAAATTCAAACATAAATTAAAAAAAAATAAAGATCATTATTCATAGTCATAGTGTCCTAATATAATAAAAGCATTTCATAAGTAGAGAAGAGGGGGAGTCGTGTGTTCCACTATTGAAAATTAGGAAACTAGGGTTTGTTGAATTATGAGGTGTATTGAAAAATGAAAACAGTACACGCCAAAGCTCAAAAGTCTTAGAATCCATTATTTTTAATTCTATTATTTTAAAATAAATTTAATTATATTATTATTAATTATATTATTTTAAAATAAATTTTATTTCACCGGGCTAAACGGGCCAAACGGGCCAGCCCGCGGCCCACAGGGCCAAGCCCATTTGGCCCGCCGGGCCAAAACGGCCCAATTTTTTCGGGCTACTATTTTTTCGGCCCAGCCCAGCCCATACGTCGGGTAGGTCGGGCCGGAATTGCCAGCTCTATATGTTATTATATTGAAAAAATAATTATTTCTATAAAAATAAATAAATATTTGTGAATAATCAATATTTATTCTTAAAGTAATACACATTTTGCTTTTGCATTATGTGAAAAATTATTTATTCTATAAAAATAAATGAATATATATAAAATAATAATATTTTATAAGATAGTAACACACATTTACTCTAATAGTAACATATATTTGCTCTCCAATTTGTGTTACTATATGGACAAATGTATGTTACTATATGAGTAAATGTGTATTACTATACTAACATAAATTAAGAATAAAGTTTTAAATTAATTATATAATATTATTAATTTATTTTTAAACTTATAATAATTAAAATTAAGTTAATACTACAACATGGATTATATATGTGATTCGCTGCATGTGTTTTTGAGGGGAATCCCTGGCGCATGGCTGCGCGTGAAACATTTTCTTTTTTAAATCTATTTTTGGAAATTTGTACAGTAAAAATTTTTATATAAATTTTTGTCTAGTTCTTTCTATCACTAGATAGACATATTATTTTATCTCGCGATCGAAATCTCAATCATCATAAAAAAAAAATATCATCTAAAATTGCGCTTTAGAACTGCACCACAATAAAAAAAATACAATCTTCACAAAAGAAGAAAAAAAAAACACACACACATATATTAATCATCCACACTTTTCACAAAAGAAAACATCATTTGCGAAACCATTGTTGTTTCTTACAAATATTAATATATTTTAAGTGAATAAAATATAATTTATTTGCACAATTTTCTTATCGTGTTCTAAAAAAATTCTACTCTATTTTTTTATAAAAATAAGCAAGATTTCATAAAAAGATTATCGATAAATTTGTATTTGAAACATTTATATATTGATTTAAAATTGACTATATTTACAAATTGGTAAACGCATATATTTTTTCTACACATAACCAATTTGTAGTTAGTGTCAATTTTGTGAACTATTTTATAAATTTTCTAAAATATTAGTTCAAAAAAGTGACTATATTTACAAATTAGTTCATAATATTTGCACAAAAATATTATTTTTACCTGCACAGAATTTTTTTTCTTCGCAAAACCAATTTATAGTTAATCGTATGTTACTGCATTCAAAACACTAGGATGACCCTTTCCAAAAAAAAAAGGACAGTAATATAACCTTACAATTTCTTTCTTATTCAATTTATCTTTATGATTTATTATGTTTTCCACAACAAGCATTTTTTTATCATTATCAAAAAAATTACTTCATCTGTTCATTAAAAATATACACATTTCTTTATATATGGTTTAACACAATATATCAAATGATATTTTGAAGTATTGTAAAATTCGTTTTATGAATAAAGTGAATATTTTTTTAAAAGTACATATACATATTTTTAATGGACAAAGGGAGTATAAAATTGTAGTAACAGTTTTTGCACTTTCCCACATTTATTTTCACATTAAATATTAACACAAAATACCATTATTTTTATTCTCAATACAAATAATTTTTCTACTTATCAATAAAAATTTACCGGAAACACTTTTATCTAAAAATGTACTAAAAATTATGAAAAAACCAAGGGTGCAAATGACGCTTGGCGGTCAGCAGGCAATCGAGTGCCGCCAAGCGCCAAGACCGCTTAGGCACCTCGGTGCCAAGGTTTTTCTATTTTATTTTTTATTTTTTATTAATATTAATTTTTTTTAAATATATATTAATAAAAATATACATTACAGATAAATTATAAATTTAAAACATAATTAATAACTATAAAAAAAATATAAAAAATCAACAAAATGTTAAAAACTATTATAATACGACATAGAACGAATAAATTATGAAATAATTCAATTAAAATTTCATTTTTTAGTAATTTAGTAAATTAATTTTTATTTTTTAATTTTAGTTCTAACTTTTAAGTTGAAATAAAAATTAAAAAAAGAAGAGTAATGGTCATCTAGACGGTGCCAAGACGGTCTCGGCTGCTGCTCAGGTGGTCTCGGCAGTATCAAATCTGTTGGCGAATTTTTCTCGGCGATTTGACCTTGGCGTCGGCAGCCGAGGACCTTCAAGCGCCTAGGCGATCTCGGCGAACGCCATTTACATCCATGGAAAAAACTAATAAGGAACACGAGAGTATATTTTAGATCGCCCCTTCAATTTCAAAATCCATCGGAACAGGACCGACAAAAATATGGGTCAGTCTTCCGTGGAACTAATTCTTTATAATCACTGTACCTACTGATATTATTAAATATATTGACAAATATCAAGAATATTATATACTGTAATTTTTATTTACAAGTCTAATGATATCTAAATGATAATAATAATAATAATAATAATAATAATAATAATAATAATAATAATAATAATAATAATAATAATAATATTAATATTAAAATAAATATATTTAATATTATTAATTTTATAATATGAAATTTATTCATGGAAGACTCTGCGCAAAAATATTACCGTGACTGTATATAATTAGAGAATATTTCATGTGAAACTATCTGATAAACAGAAATTAAATTGATCAAAATTCATGATCATATCATTACAAGTTAGAATATAGTGATAGGAACACATCTCACGGAAAGAACAACAATATACACGAATCTCAGTGTAACAGCTCAAAATCGACCCAAAATTGCTGCACACTGCAAAATGGATGTATGCAACCAGCCATCTACTACAAGGATTACTAAAGCTAACATTTCATTAAATTTTAGTACGATTTTATATCATTTTGTATCCATCACAAAAATTTCCATGGCACCGGAAACTCATCTGACCATCATTTCAGTTTCTAAGATATCTGACGTACCGAAGTTTCGATGTTTTCCATCAGCTATATTAGTTAGGTGGAAACCGTGAGACGGGAGCTGGTTGATGAGAAGAGTTTCGAGCTGGCAAGCCATGCTCTTCCCGGGTACTAAGAAGTAGAGGAACGAGGCGTTCTGCATTCCCTCTTTTGAACGATGAGCACGCACCCGGCCCTGAAGGTCATCGGTCTGAAATCAAACAGAAAAACACTTCATGTCAAAAGTAAATAAAGTTAAAACGATCTCTCATTATTGTGTTGTTATGGGTAGTACCTTTGAGAAGCAAGCTACAAGTGTTAACTTAAGTTATTGCTATCTCGTGTATGGTGTTGTGCATTATTATAGGGGATATCAAAGCAAAAGACAAATATATCCGTCATTTAAATTAAGTAGAAGGGTAACTAAATAAGAGAAAAAAACAAATACGGACACACTTTCCTTTTAAATTGCAAAGAGGGGCAAGTGTGCAAAAATTTTGAAAATTGCACACCCAAAAGCGCACACAGAATGAATGTGCATATATTCTAAAAATTGCACACTTGCACCTCTTTGTAACTACACCACTAAATAATACCATGAGGTGTTGTTATGAGTTATACCTTTGAGAAGGCATTGTGGATACCGGGTTGAGCATTAATATTGGATTCGAAGTATTGTTATCACGTAAAGTAGGAAACAAACAAGAGATATAGGGGGATAATGCATTAATACATATCATATCACCTCTAGCAAACAAGGCCTCATAGGAAAGGAAAGTGAAGAACAAGGAAACACAAGTAAAGATGAATACCTCTCCAATGTAGAGTTTTCTATCGGGTCTGAGAATGACATACACGCTTGAAGCACCAATGGTGGATGGGGGTGGTTGCTCCTTAGCACCAATAAGAACACATTTTATTGATGAAGAATCCTGAGCTATTGATTGTTCATTCTTCTTGTAGAAATCAATCAGCCTTTTCTCGCATATCCTAATCATCGCTCTCTCAACTTCCTCGTTAAAAATATCAGGAGATCTCAGAGACTGGACACGAGGAGAGAAATCATTTTCACGATGACTTTGTGTATCCATTGAAGCAGAGAACTGCTGTGATTTTGACTCCTCTACTCTCACCACATCTTTTAAATAAACAGAAGAATACAATTCTGCAGCTCTTCTGATTAAGTCTTCAGGAACTCCTTCTCTCTGAGCTGTTTCAAATGCAAGGCTCTCTTTGCAAATTCCATCAATCAATTTCCACGTTGGGGTGGTTTGGTTGTTGACTAATGCTGCTCCCATGGCTTTAAAGACCATATTTTTTGTTCTGAGTGGTAAATCGATGATTCCATGAAGGTGGGTGGAGACTATTCCCAGACATGTTATTGCATCAAGAGTTTCAATGACACTGCCAGCAATGCACGTGCCCTTTGCTGTTTCTGTCCCTCGACATATTTCATCAATAAGCACGAGGCTCTTTGAAGTGGCTCGTGTAATGATAGAACGAATCTCCGACATCTCAACCTGAGGGTTTTAACACTCAAAGATTAGACGTAGTCATTTTGCACTCAAAGGCAATCAGAGTCTGCAAACATTCATATATTCAAATTCAGACAACTATTTGCCCCTACTTTCATCAAAATAGACGAGTAGTAGCTTTTATAACTTGACAAAATAGAGTAGTAGCTTTTATAACTTGACAAAATAAAAAATAACAATTGATAGCACCCCTTCAGTATTCCTTTTTTTTTTTTTTTTTTTTATAGGAAACAAGATCTTATTAATGTAAAGAAAGATACAAGGGATGAGGGATCCAATAGCAAAACAGGAAATTTTAATAATTTCTATGACATCTTGGCTAGATATTGAAGAAGTCATGTCCAGTAACTACAAAGAAAGTATATAAAACATGCAAAAAGTATGTTTATACTCGCAACAATATTGAAGAAGTCATGTCCACAACTATAAAAAATCTTCAAAACACTGATTGTTTGTGGATCAATGCAGTGAGAAACGAGATAATTAACTACAAACAAGTCAATTACCTGAAATGAGCTCTTTCCATCAGCGGGACTATCATAGGATTTCATGTGCAGCATAATTGAGTCAAAGTGTGGAATAATAGCTGATTCAGCAGGGATCATCAATCCACATATTCCCAGTAGTGCAGCAGCACAAATTGATCTCAGCAGACTCGACTTCCCTCCCCCATTTGGCCCCGTTAATAGAAAAAGTGACTTCATTTCAACAGTGTTTCGCACTGCACCACCTTGAGCTGCATCAAACCAATATGGGGATAGCCCAGTAATTTTCATCCCCTCACCTCCATGTAATACTCCTTCATCCTGCATGCATCCATGATTTTCTTACCAGGTTGTACAAAAAATGATGCACCTAATTATGGTCTTTCGTCATTAATGAAACATTATATATGTCATTTTGTCCAACTTGCCGACATACTATGGAACTAGAAAATGGAAACCAGCTGGCAGTATAGTATAATTCATTCAGAAATTTTATCCAGCAATCATACAAGTCCTAAATACAACTACTATTGAGAAACTCATGAATGTAAACGTCAGAATTCAGATCCTGCGATGACGAATTTTTTATAGGAACAAAAATCGGTAAATTATATTTATTGCACAAGTGAAAATCATGAACAATCATAAGCAACACCACCACCAGTTTCATAAAAGATAAAATGGAGTATAACTTTTTCAAGAATACACCCTTGCCCACAAAATTAGCACATAACAGTCATTTACTTGGCGAGTTAATTGCTAAATGCTCAGGCTAATATATTATATTAAAAGAGCTATCATGGAAACCTAAATTTTGCATTTAGGCCTACAAAATGTTAATCGCTGAACTGAACCTAAACAGGAAATAAATTAACAGTATATAAATAGGTATAGTGAATATCGATTCAGTAGCACAATTTTAGATCATTAGCCAATACATTGGTGCTTCAGTGGAATACCTCAGATTTTTTATGTTGAGTGAGAGTGGGAAAAACCCATTGTCGTCTTCGTCCTTCACTGTATAAAAACCAAATGTTCTAAGTGCAGGCATTGAAAATAATACGACATTCAACAAATTAATTACAAAAACCAACATGAGAAGAAAAAAAAGGATCAACAAAAGTGGCATTTAACCACAAAATAGGTAGTTCACTCTCTATATATCTCCCAAAGAAAGCTTTTTCAGAACAAAATAGTTTAAGAAAAGTAACTCCATATTTAGATTACGCCACCAGTAATCACAACATTTTCATTTAGATTAAAAAACAGAAAAAGCTTAAGAGGAGATAATATTTCACGTATAATGATGTAAAAAAATATCCCCAGACAGCTCAACACTCATGAAGGTATAAAAGGAGAATTATATTAAGATGACCATAATAAAGAACAGGAAGTACTTGTATGTGCCAGATATGAAGATATTCCATATGCAATAATTAAAAAAAAAAATGATAGTTAAAGGATATCAGAAATGAAACAGAAAATAGTATAAGAAATGACCAAAAAAAAAAAAAAAAACTGTAAAATGCTTTCCTAATAAGAGTCGTCAGTTATTAAACTAAGAAGATGCAAAATAAAAAAATCTAAAATAGCAATCTTCAATGCCACATATGAAACTAAATAACAAAAAACAAGTAGCATAAATTGGTCTTGAGCAATTTTTTTTTTTTTTTTGGTCGGGCAAATGGTGACTCGAACCCATGACCTCTCGGTCATAGCTCTAAACATTTGAACTATACCACTTCATCATATTTAGTTATGAATTAATAATCACCAGTCTCCCTAGAAAAGCAACTCTATTAATAACTAACATTAATGGACAGATGACTACACATTTTCTAGCATTAAGCAAATCATATCACTCACACTGAGAGGTATTGCATCTATTATTGACCATTTCGAATAAACAGGAGCATCAGGCAAGGTTTTAATCACTCGCTAAACATGTGTATCCGAACGCAGAAGAAAGAAAGTGTTCTGCCTCTAGAAAAAGGTTAAACAAGTATAACCCACCTCACATGGCCAAACAATGATTTTGCAATGATAAGCAACATAGATGCAAACACTAGAATGTTGATATTTGTTTGGAGTTCAGCAGACAATCCCCTTAACAGTTCTAAAACTTTTGTCTTTGCCTTGTTACCTGCCTCATGATACCTGATGCACAGAGTGAAAATCGTAAGTGATAATAGAGAAAAACTAATCAAATCTTAAATCCTACCATTAATAGCAAAGACTACCTGTCTAATGCCTCCTCCACCTTTGTTGTGGTGAACCATTCTTCACCAACTTTTTTGCCTTTGGAATCAAAGGCAGGTTTAAGATTTTTTATTTGTTCTTCTCCAGCGGTACCAGCCCAAACAGATGGCATAAAACGTTTTCCCTTGAACCATACAGCTTCATGCTCACGTGAGTATAGGATCTCTCCCTTAGGTCCCCCAAGCGGAGCTGTAGTTGCTTTAATTCTTGATATTATAGGGACAAAATCTTCTTTGATCTAGAAAATATTGAGCATCTATTTCAAATATCCGCAGCTATTTAAAGAATCATGTCTTACAACATTCAAATCATAAAGACAAAGACGGAAATCTATGCTAAAGCAATTCTGGCATCTTCTAATATGAGAAGGCCATGAGTTCCCTTCATCTTCTTGTATCAATTAAGCATAAAACATTGAACTTAACTATTACAATTCCTCTGACAAGTTAAATTCTATGGTACAATAGGAAAAGGTTTTACTGAGGCGTGCAACTGACTCAGCCACATCTTCATTTCCCCTGGCGATTAAGAATTTCTGTTTATCTTTGACAGAAAAATATGCACAGGCCCTAATATTTGAAATACACTAAACACTACAGAAGATCCTTAGTTAAATGTTGCAAATGATTTCCAACAGTAAAATATAGTAGCTCAGAAGCACTGAGGAAAATTTACAGAATAATCACTACAAATGTAAATGGCTAAATGCTAAAACTTGGCGTGTGAAAGTCCTTTGAAAAAAAGCAGCTTAATTACCATGATAGGAAGGGGGCGTTAATTTTTAGAGTCTTCAACGAAACAAGAACAAAAGGCAGAGTAAGAGAATGAACCTAGAGTTTGATGGCCTTAATTTTATAACTTCTTACTTCTTAATGGTATAGTGCTTTCTTAAATTCTTGTTGTTCACTTATCCAAATTAAAGAATTTCTTCAACATATTCTTGCACTTCTTAAATTTTTACATCACATTATAATGTTAAATATATTTCTTGATATTATCTAAACTAAAGGGTTTCACGTCATCAAGCATAGATTCTCTACTAATTGGGAAAAAAAAAATTGTAGCAATCACATGATATGATGACTAATATAACTAATTTCAACAAGCTCAAATGGACTTACAGCTATATATAAAGCCTCAGCAGCTTCATCCACTTCTGCAAATTCTTCCTCTAAATGAATGCTCTTCACACGACCTTTCCAGGAAGACTCCATGTCTTCGAAAAACTCGTTTGGGAAATCGGCAAAGGAGGTAATTTTGTTATCATTTTCACCATCTAAGAAGATAATTTCACCAATTCGATGAGAAACTGATTTACATTCAACTACCTGAAAATAAAGAGAGAATGCGATGAATTTCACCAAAAAAGTAGACAGAAATTGAAGGAGGCAGTACATTCAAATATGAGTAGAAACTGGAATCGATTTTTGCTTCTTTAAAGATTCTGCAAGAAGTAATAATTAAGATAACTCATGAACAAGAAATCACTTACTAATGTATCCAGTTCAACTTTCAGTCCAGTTGCCACCCGAGTAGGATCCATTAACAGATTTAAAATTTCTCTGAGTTTTGAGTTGCTGTATAGTTGTAGTATATCATCAAGCACACTTTTTATTTTACAAAACTCAATGTGATTGGTCTCCCTCGACTCAAGCAACTTCACGAGCTGCAGATAGACAAGAATCATACTAGACATGCATGTAAAGCGAAACACTAAACTGAAACTACTAAAATTTGGGGCACGGACCATATAAAAGCATGATTAAAACTTATCATGTACAGACATTTACGCATGCTCATGTTGAAAGAAGAGTGCATTAAAAATGATGGTGTGCTAAATGTCAATAAAAATTATGTAAACAAATCCCGTTTGAAATTCTTAAAACATTATGGCTTAACTTTATAACGGGCCCTTTTTTTGCATAGGATTTGAAAGTAACATTCAGCAGTTGAAAGTAAACAGTATTGTACAACACATTTTAATTTTTAGCAGTAAAAACGAGATCGAGAATCCAACCTTGGCAGAAGGAACACAGGTGAACTCAGGAATAGAGCATGTTATGCAACTCATCAGTTTGCACGCTTCTGAGGAGGGGCAAAAATGCACTATGAGGATCATAAAACACATAATGCAGATATTATGAAAAAAAAAACATAACCATGCCACTGTGGAAAGATTTGACAAGACACTCCTGTATTCTTGAGCATATAAACAGAATAGGTTTCCAGCATAAGCATAACCAAGGTGACACAGTAACCTTTTCAGATTCTCTAATAAACTTTATACACAGTTCATACTATTGAAAGGAAGTGATCCATATATTTCAAGGATACAGCATTAAAATTCACCAAACTTTTACAGTAGTCAAATTAGCATTTCAAACAAAACTCTGTTGTTTCAGTTAAACAGGATGTTTTAGCGGCTAAAGCATCAAATAATTGATAAACTACTAAAATAACTTATTATACTCAAGGGGCAAAAAGGTAACCATAACGAATAAAATCAGCATTCAATAGATTAGTAACTTTTGGCAGTACAAATAAAATAAGTTACACTTAAGCCCAAAAAATAATACCAATGCTTGAAACCAATTGAAGGAACATGAAAAAATAATTTAAAGAAAAATCCAAACCTAGGACTCATGTTCAACTCATATCAAGCTGTACAATTTTAACAAACTTTTCTTACCACAAAAGGCAAACAAAGAAGGTTCGCATACCAGGCAATATCGAGGGAAATATGAGCCACTGAAAGATAATTCTCAATTGGTGGTATTAAAAACTTCAGATTTATTTATTTTCACTACATTAAGTTATTGCGCTAAGATAACACAAAATGCTAACATGATGACTTCTGTTGAGAGTAGAATTACTGAAAATGCAAGTTAGCATAGCATTGCATTTATAACTCGCCTTGTATTTTTGCGGCGATCTCATAAGCAGGAGGATTCAAAAGAAGATCTCTAATGTACCTGTGAGGAGAATGCAGAAGTAGAAAAACGATATGCATTATGCATAAATGGCACTTGAGTCAAAATCAGAAGAAAGAACAATATGGAGGCAGTGAAGATACGTTCCAAATCTCTCTTGCAGGTAACTTTTTAAAATCAATAGATGGTTGTGAAGATTGTGAATAGTAGAGATTAAAGGTGTGGTGCATGTGATGGGAATTCATTCCATAGTTAACCTTTCACTTACATAACAGGTAGGCCAACACAGTTTGATGGAAGGAGAACCTTGAGTATACATGGAATTCCTTCTGTTGGAATAGCGCCTGTACTTACAAAAATGCAATATTTCAATATAAATCATGGGCTGCTTGGCTAAAATTTCTTCTATGGTAATGAGAATGAGAATGAGTTTAGGGTAATTATGATGGTTAATGAGAACAAACAATGATCATCCACAACCTCATCTATTAAATAAGTTAATTATTGCACTATTTTGATGAACGGTGCCTCCTCTGATAACCACTTCTCCTCAATCATTCAACTATTTCTTAACCAACAACAATGTTGTGCACTATATTCTAAAGTTAACCACCATTGGGACGACTCTTCCTCCAACATATCCCTTTCATTACGGTGTATAGAGGTAATAATGATTTCATTATCATTCCCATTGAAGAATTTGAACCAAGTGCCCTCAGTCTATATAAACTCCACATCATACAGAAACTGAAACCGTTGAAGTTGCTGTCTATAAAAATTTTCAATAACATAATCGATATTGATGCAAAATGTTTATTCAGTTTAGTAGGTTATCACCTTAAGACAAAAGGGTTCTTCAGCTATGTTTAATATGTTTCTAGGCTACTACAAGATTCATATGGACTTCACTAAATCATCGAATGAGCAAACTACTCAATAACTTCTAATTAGATCAAGAAATAGGGTCATACTCATTCAAATTGTATGTATTTGGGATTACCAATTTGTGTGGCCGTCCCTAGGTGTAAAGGACTGGGCCTATTTTCTGGTGCTACTGTAACATTTCTGAATGTGATATCATCTTCAAGGCCGTAAAGCTCTTTTACCTGAATTAGAATGAGTAATTCCCAATAAAAAAAAAAAGAAAGAGACAGGCTCTATATCATTAAAAAACAACCTTGTATAAAAGCTCATCCATTGGATTCCCATCAAACCATTCAAACTGTCTAGCGTTGCATTCTCCCCATAACAAACCGCCTTCACCAAATTCTCCCCAGCGACAAGTTCCTGAACACCAGCTTTCGTTGTTATACCATCAAAGACACAAATTATTGTACAAAGAAACAGTAACAGAACTTCATCTCCCAAAAAAATATTAGAGTGTTACTTTTTTCCCTTAACTTGCACCAGCTTTAGTTATGGTCCACCAACTTTTTCAACTTTGAAATTAATCTTGAGTTTACCAAAATTCAACTTCTTCGTCCTTTTAGCCAGTTAAAGAACGAAAAGGTTGAATTTTGATATTATAGCAGGTAAAAGGACCACAAAGTTGAATTTTGTAAACTTGATGGACTACTTTCAAAGTTGAAAAGTGCGGACTAAAATTGAAATAGGTGAAAGTTAAAAGGATAAACGATAACCTTTACCTAAATCATTATCAGGTCAAGCATAAAGAACCATATAAATGTTGCTTAACAAAACTGAACATTTAAAAGGCTAAGAATAAAACAGTCCAATATCTCAGTTAACAAATTAACAGAACTAATTCAATACAGGTGCTATGATGCAGAATATACTATGAACCTGAAGAATTGTTCCTCAATGATGTATGCAGGAATAAATGATGGCACCGACAAGTACGAAGCTTGGTGACCAAGGCTTCTTCTGTTAGGTTATCCTCTGCACAATAAGTCTTCATTGTCTCGAGCACCGAAATCATACAGTAACCCTTAGCTGAGCGTGATATTCCTTGAAACAAAAACCAATTTTAGAGAAAAATATGTAAGATTAGTTGTTGCTGATAATCATAGATGAGAACATAATCAGTGCCCTAATGGTTTGATACCTTTTTAAATGAGAAAACACACAGGCAAACAATACCGTTAAGGGTCTAAACTAGAATAAGAAATCCCAGCTCATAAGAAAATCTTGAATTTCTCAACTAAAGAAATCAAAAATGCTATTCTAATTTTCAGTCTCTAACAAATATCGTCAATAGACCCTTGGAGCAACCTTTGCGCAAAACACTCCAAGTAGGATAAATATGAATATATGGATGTCTATTTTGAATAGTACAGTGTCTGAATTTTCAAAATTAGATTCAAAAGAGGAAAAGTAGAACAAACTGATTTAAGAAGAAAAAAAAGGAAGCTAAATATAGATACAAGAAAAAAAAAAGCACCCGAACACTCTAAATGACATCTTAACATCCTCCACAACCCTCCTCTCAACCTTGTTTTGATACTTGTTCCATTAGATTTAATTAATATTGAATCATTAAGAAAATCTGGGAACTACATTTAAACAGAATATGATTAATGAACCTCTAACAGAAAGTGATTGGAAACAGCAAGTCCAAATAGAACTGTTCACAGGGTTCAACAGAAAAATGTTAAAAGTCACAAGGGGTATTGGAGCATACCTACTACAGGCATTGGGTCAGGAAACTCTAGATCATGATCATCTCCAACAAGCCCAAAAACGTAAGGACTGCCAGGATGTGCATGCCTGAAAAGTAATGTGCAGTTGACAAGAATAAGCTAAAAATATGTTTCCCTGATATTTAGGCTTGTATGTTGAATGAAATAAAAAATGTTCATGTGTGTATTAAGAAAGGATAAACTAAACTGGTCTTATTTATGAACAGATAAATTAAACCAATTCTAAAGGGCATCTTCAAATTGCTAAATTGATATGAAACTAAGTTTTCTCTAAAATAAACATCACTGAACATGCAACTGCAAGCTAGAAAGGTCTGCTTAGGTAGTTTTTCCAGCACAAGCACGAAAATGGAATATTTAATCAATCGAACCAAATGAAAGAGAGTGCATAAGGTGCCAAGAAATTTGATCACTCGCACAGGTGTCTTAACGCATAGGAATCAGAATGCATTTAGATTGACATAGTTCTTTAATATAGTACAATGGATTTTTTAATTGGCTCTAATACCAATTACCAAACAGCCAAACATAAAAGTCCAGTACATATTTAAATATCAAATAATAGCCTAAAAACAAGCATGATCCACACTAAATTTACATGTAGTTTTCCCTGTGAGCCCCACCAATATAATCTAAAATAAATATCCATTAACACAAGCAAATGAGAGCAGCATCCATACATGATTCAGCAGCTTTCTCAATGAAGTTGAGTGCTATAAGGGAGGAAAATAAACCCAATGCACTTGAACAAAAAATATGCTCTAACGGTAAATTCTAGCGGCTTAACACAAAAAGCCCTCGTATTCAATGATTGTTTGGATGATAAAGCTTCAAAGCTTTTGAGGCAATAGTTAGAAAATGCGAGGGGGGCACCCGATGCTCTCCTTATGGTTTAAAATAATTTCATTCAGCAAATGTGAGTAAAGAATCCAAGTAAACTGGAAAATCACAACTTTGTAAGGATAGATACTCCTAGATAGTAGATAAACAATTCTTGAAAAACTAACAAACAAGCATGAATAATTATATAGTCCAATTCAATTTCCAAAAGTTAGCTCTCATGAGAGAAAAGATTTTAGTCATTCGACTAGAATAGTGCATACATATGGAAACCAAACAACAAGCAAAGCATAGAGAATCTAAAGAGATGTTAATATACAAAATTACCCTGATATAAAACGACTTTTGCGTGTACGGGCTTGAGTTGGACCCTGAACTTCCTCAACTATGCACTGCAAATTGAAGAGAGAGAGAGAGAGAGAGAGAGGGAGGGTTTTTAAAATATCTACCCATGTAGGAAACATAGTGGATTGCAGAAAAATCAAAAGTACATTTTATTATAAAAAAAAAAAAATTTGCCCCATGGATGTGGGGTAGACATAACATAGCAACAACTTCGAGGAAACAAAATATCAAGGGGCATTACTCACAACGGAGAAACCATTACGTGTCAGGTCATCCAATGTTTGTCGTAGATTCTGCAAGGATAAGAAAGTGAAAGATCAACATGTGGAAACCAAAAAAAGATTGTCAAAAAAAAAAAAGAACTATCCATGAATTTTCAAGAGGCGTTCAATTTAAACAAACTACACTTTCTTGACCACAAACCAGACAAATGACAACAAATTTTTTCATTCTCCATTGAGATTTAGAATTATTTTTCTATCAAGCCTTCCATAAGATAAAGGTAGCTCAAAACGTGGGAGGTTTGGTGTAGTTGATCACTAGGTCAAGAAACAAATAATTTAGAACCATTAACATGCTAAATATGTTTGTATGTGTTAAGCTACTCATGCTCAAAATATGTCTAAAAATCAAAATGTTACTTTACCATAGCCTTATCAATACAATAATAATCTCATAACATAAAAGTTAAGCATCTAAAAAGTTAACAAACAAGTTTCAATATGCTGATAATCAAACATTGAAATCGAACTATAACCCACCACCACAGGGCACCCAGCTCTTGGGATGCTATCTGTACGTAAACCGCCAAAGGGATTTAACCCAGCATATTCCACAAGAATGCAGGCATCAATACCTATTGCCTCGTAAAAATCTCCAACCTTGAAGAGTGAGAAAAGTAGTAAGATTGATTGGAATTGGGCTATCATTCAGTGTATCATAAAGTTTTTAGATTGTGTGCGTGTGTGACAATGTAAGAAATCTGAATTCAAAGGCAACAAAGTAAAATGAACAAAATAAAAAGGTAGGAAAAAACCATGTAAACATACTCTGCATAGCAAAACTTCATGCGGAAATTTTGACTTGAATTGCAACATTTCCCAATTAAGATTTCCTTCTTTGAGGCTACAATTTGATCAAGAAAGAAATTACCATGTGATTATTGTTGTGATATTTTTTCTAGCATGTGACATGTTCATTCCCCATATAAAATTGCAACTATAGCCAGATATAGATGCAGATAGAATAATTTTATTTATTGAGCCATCAAATAATATTACCAAGATTCACTATCCATTTACAAGGAGTAAATGCAAAAGTAAAACCTAAGGAATAATACACACTATGGTTCATTCCATATATAGGTATGTAGATATGAAGAAAGTATTGCCACTCAAATGACATCACACATCCTTGTACAGACATTTCAACACAAAAGGGAAAAGCTTTCTGATCACAAATTCTTTAAGAAACCAAACAAACAAAAAAAAAGCTAAGTCCAGGCTTAGTTTAGAGACTCCATTAAGCATAGTTGTAAAGTTGTTTTACGTTTCTGGTTTCTTCATAGTGCATACATAACTAAAGTCAATATAGGATTTGACTTAAATAATTATGGGGAAAAAGCATAACGATTTTCTGCTGACAGCAAAGAGAACTTACTTTCCATTTTTTAAGCTAGTGTCAACTCCCAGTAAATTGGAAAATGCCAGCCGCTTGATAAGCAAAACAGAGGAAGGTTTTTTGCACATTTGCAATCTCTGAAATAACAAAAAACAAACTCCCATAAGACTTGCAAGAACTAGGGGGGAGCCTGTGTGATTACGATAAGCTTCAAGTTAGCAGTGCTTAATTTATTGTAGCATATCCAACCTCTTTCCACCAGATAACATGCGCGTAATCCTTCTCTTCCAAAGAAATTTTTGATTGTTTGTGTTTTTTAGTGGCATTTGTATAAAATTTTCGCCCCTTGAAGCAAAAGATGCGCTCAGGCTGCCTGATACTGTTAGAAAGGAACAATTGAATTAAGACCTCTCTCAATTGAAACAAAAAGAAATCACTTCATAAGCAAATTCAATGCCAAAAAATTATTTAACAAAAAAATCCTGATATCTACACACTTTTTTCTCAGAAACATTTAACAGGCAATGCAAATATGTCGGATACTCAATTAGCTAAATCATTAGATACAACAGCAAACGTTTATTTCACCAATGCTAAATAAGCAATCCTCAACCTCCACATGTTTTCACTACCAAACATGCCATGTTCTATTAGGTTGCTGATTCTGAATGGCACAAGGTTCAGTTACTCCCGACATAGTTCCGTTAGCTCAGTTGGGTGCAAATTTTTTACAGAGTGGTTCGGCATTCCCTTCCCATCAATTAATTATCAATAATAAAACTTGAAGCTTGCTGAACATCATCAGAGAAAATAATAATAATAATAACATCAACCATAAAATCAGCAAAGATAGATGTGATTGTCACATAAACTTTTTCGGTGTCTCGTCAAAATCAAAATATGGAGAATAATGGTCTTAGTATTTTCCTTAAAAGAACACAAGATCTAAGAGGAAATCTCCAATCTTTAAGAGTTCATCTTTAACTTCTTATGTCCATAGTCATGAGATTACCCTCACTGAATTTCAAAAGAGCAGTCCAATTAACACATCTCAGCACAGAATAAATCCCTCATGCACATTTTCAAGAAAATAATTTCACAAAATCTTCAAAACCCACAACAAAGAACCCACAATACAATCAGATATTATAGCTTGAATCCTGTTACAGATGAAGAACAACCGCAACCCACTAAGAATATCAAACAAAATACACAGAGAGAGAGAGAGAGAGAGAGAGAGAAACGGGGGTTCAGTTACAGCAGCAAAGGGCTGGAGGGGGAGAAAGGGCGGTGGCAAGAGTGGCTGAGAATGAAGGAGAGAGAGCGCCACCGCGGGATAAGAACGACGGCGTTTCTGGCAGTAAGCCGGTACATGCTTGCCTTGGTTAACGTGCGCAATTGAGAAGGGGAAGAACAACTGAAGAGAGGATAGTGACAATTCCCGCCAGGGCTGAAAGAACAGAAGCTGAAACGTCTCTACAGTAAAAATAAATAAAAATCTTAGTTTGGACATGTTTCGGAGCACAAATTATTTTGTGGTAGAAACTCTCACTTATAAAATGCACGAGTTTCTTGATAAAAGTGTGCTGTGTAATTCAAGTATATTTTTAAAAATTATATAAATATATATTATAATTAAAAAATGTATTTTTAAATTGTGTTATTATTAGTAAAATTCTTCACTATTATTTATATATTTTTATAATAATTAGTATTTTCTAACTTCACTCTCACAACACACATATAATATTCATATAAATGTATCTTTTATACTTTTTTCTTAAATTCCGTGCCCAAAAGACACCGCAATGTCTTCTGGGACGGAGGAAGGAATATTTTATTATAATATCATTTAATATCATTGTGGCATGTAGACTGGAAAAACAAAACTAAGATATAATTCAAGGTCAGTCAATTACACACTATACAATAATAATGTAATTTAATATAAAGTTAACAATAGTAGCACGAAAACAAAATGACATTAATTAAGCATGGATGCATGGTATTTTACTTTAAATACATTATTGTGTTTACTATGTTACATTGATATTTTATTTACATGGATTTGCCAAAAAAATTATTTTATATTTTGACGATAAAAAATCTATAGTAAAATCAAAATAATACAGTAGTTCTTCACTTTAATGGATTCTTTCATTTTATACACTTATATTTCGTTAATTAGTTGGTTGGTATAATTAATTTTATTTATTTTTTATGAAATATGTGAAATATTTGAAATAAAATAAAATATTTATAATGAAATAGAGATTACAAACTTCTTATCAATAAACTTTACACAAATTTTAATTTTCACCATGTTCATGATATATACATGAATTTTTAAACTGCATTTTTATTTAAAATTTGTTTTTTTTAAATATATAATACACACAGAACTTATTATACTATTTATTAATTTTAGAATATTAATAAGTAATTTTTAAAATAGAGTACAACTATTCATAATCTAAAATTCTTTAAACATAACTATTTGTTAAACATATCCAAATAAAATTAAAAAATTAGCATATTACTAAATACACCTCATTAATTCATATAATATCCTTACTCCATCAAAACAAAAAATAACACATTTTCACTTTTTTCTCTACTTCAAAAGCATAATAAAAAAAATTGACTCTTTCTTAATCTGTAAAAAAGAATCATAAAAATTGAATATATTTTGAAAAATATTTAAAAAATAACAAAAAATTTCAAAATATAAAAATAAAAATATCATTTTTTAAAAATAAAAAACTTCATAAATATTAAAAATCTAAATTATTTGAAGTATAAATTAAACTTTAAAATATGTTAAAAATTAAAATCAATAGAAAATACAACATTGAAAAAAAATTAAAAAATTAAAAGAATATTCAAAATAATTAAAATTTGTAGTATTTAAAAAAAAATTACAAAATGATTCACAAAATTGACACTAATTACAAATTGATTCTGTGCAGAAAGAAATATATTTCTCTATAGGAAAAAATTATAATTTTGTGCAAATACTGTGAACCAATTTGTAAATATAGTCACTTTCTGAACCAATATGTAATTGCTCCTTCATCTAAACTTAACTAAAATCATAAAAATTAAATAATCAAGTAAAATAAAAAAATTAAGTTTAAGAATAATCTTCAATTTTTTTTTAAATATCTTAAAAAAGAAATAAGCTACAACTTAATAAATTTGATTTTATTTTAAACCCAACTAAACTTCATAAATAACTAAATTAAAAGTTAATTGCATTTTAATTTTTTATCTTGAATTAAAATTTGAAATTTTTTAGAATTAATTTCTTAGATTTAACTATTTTTAAAGATTTAGTTGGATTTTTTAAATATTTGTTAAAGATTTAATTGAGTTATTTGAAGATTTAGTTAATTTATTTTAATATTTTTAAATTTTATTCTTTTATTTATATTAATTTAATTATTTAAATATTTGCCTGATTTAAAATTTTTATCAGAGTTTAATTGATTTTTTTAATTACTATGTTATGTGTATTTTTTTATTTATATTAAAATTGATCAATTCAAACTTAAAGAACTAATTTTATATTTATATAACTTAAAAAATTAAAATTAAATTTAACAAAAAATAAATTAATTTATCTCGTATTTATATAAAAATTTATAATTTTTTTTTACACGTGTCTATTTTTGTTTTTAAAATAATAGGGCGTGTTTAAAAATTTTTAGGATTTGAATATTATGACTCTATAGAATATTATTGATGACTAATTAAAATAAAAAATTTTAAAATTTAAATATTTACCATGTGCATATGGAATGACTCCCAACTTTAGTTGAACATTAGAAAACCAATTAATAAAGAGGGATTTTTCAGAATCAACACCTTGACTTCTATATACAAATGGAAAACAAATTCTATATCACTTGGAAGTGATAGAAGACTTTAATTCATGCTATTTGAAAAACTTGAAAATGTTACCTTGTTTGAGAGCCAAATAGATGTTGGAACTGCAAAATAATTGAGCATCGTCGAAACCTATATTATGACCCAATCAACTCAATAATAATAAATAATAAAAATAATCACATATTGATATAAAAATAATGCACTATTTTTAAACAGGTACAAAATTTTTGCATAATAATATAAATATAAGTTGAATAATAGAGTTAATTTTTTTTTGCATATTGT